>ML826818.1:0-18565 GCA_009831015.1 Picea engelmannii
AATTATTTAAATGCACATGTAAAGGTAGTGGATATTCAATTAGATAATCAAAATATAAATAAAACATGAACTTACTACAAAGGGCAAGAGAGAGCTTGGTAGACTTGGAATGATATGGAATGAGGAATATGGAGAAGCAACCATTTAACATAACCAATTTCCCCCCCTTATTTTGTGTCAAAACCACAATCAATATGTGATTGCATTCTTAAAAGAAAGTGTGGGAAGCATGTAATATTCTAACTTTAAACAAATTTTAGAAGGCTTGTTTAAAGTAATTGGTGTATCTAGTTATATTAGGTGCACTTGTGTGGTCTTTGACACAATATGCCCTAGTGTGCTTAACTTCATCATGCACCGACAAAAAACCTATGATAAAATCTCCAAAAAGTACAATTTATGGAGGTTTACATTTTTGTTTTCACTGAAATTTGTTGGTTTGGTGCATTTATTTTATTGTAGTGCACTAGTCTACTTAATACTAAAGTACACATTGCGTGCGAAAAAAATATTTTTTAAATAACAACTAATTTTTTAATCAATGCACCGAAAAATGAAATAGAAAAATAGCAGGAATTTCATTTTGTAAAAGTGAGTTAAACAAAACCCTACTACATTGTGGTGCCAAAACTTAGAGTGGAGACTTTCATAAGAGACATTAAGTAAGAGATCAAATTGGATAGATTCTTTGAAGCACAAAATTCGTAAGGGTTCACCGTGGGTTGTATATAAATTTTTAGAGGAGAGATTTCAAGTATTTAAAACTCACCTTCAATTTTGCAAACCGTAACTTTGTTGTTGCTTCCCTTTAGTTTTTTGTTATTGCTTCCCTTTAGTTTTTTTTTGTTGCAAACCCTAATAACAGGTGTTTAGTTTCTTTACCCTTTCACAATGATTTGTTTTCTGGGGTATTAGGGTATTTTTTTTCTTTAAGGTGTTTGTAGGCACCAATGGTGTTTTTGAAGCAACGAATATCTCAATGGATTGGGGCCCCTCATTACCTTATATTCCAAACCATGTCCCTAATAAAAAATAAAAAAAATGTTTTTAGTTTTTGTAGTGTGCATTATTTGATATAGACACACTAGTGCATTTAATATTGTGAGCACATCGCTTGGCACAAAACGAGTAGGTGGTTGAGTACGAGGGTTTTATTGGGATAATTAGTGCCCCCTATAGAGATAAATACAACAATATATATGAATGTAACATGCACACAAGTTCATATTATTGTAGAAAGTGAACCATTAAACCTGAAGATGTAGTAGGATCTTGCTACAAATTTTTGAAACATATTTCATAATTTGCAGATTTCATTATGTAGGTCATTTGTTGATAAACTATTGTTGATAAAATATCAAGGGGAAAAACTTGTTGCAAGGAGTTCAAGGGAAGTACATCCCGGGAAGAGAACGAAGCAAGTTACTTGATTTTTTAATTTATAAGTAATATATTTTGAATTATGTTTAGGTTTAAATGATGTGTATTGGTTAACATTTGTCATTCTAAGAAAAAACTTGAAAAAAATTTGAAAATATTGTTCACAATCTTAATGGAACAAAACATAAAAGTTTATTAAAATGTTGCAAATAGGGGAACGTAGATCAAAAGGTGATCAACATGAAGATTTTCTTTGAATTTTTACGGATAATGTACTTCTTAACAATAATAGTTAATAGGCTTTAAACATTCATTTTCACATATGTTGAATGTTGTGAAGGGAACCCCCAACAACGGAATAGAAGGCCCTTCTAAGAAAAAAAACAATTACAAAGGAAATGATGATGACTTGGGCCTCAATTCATCTAGAATGGTGGTGGAAGTTAATGACAAGGGGAAAAGCTTTTGTAAAATTGTGAGAGATGTATTGGAAAAAACATATAGACATTCTTTTCACTTGCAGTGTAAAAAACGATCTAATGAATCCAAGAATTAGGTTATGTCTAAACTACAACACATGTGTTTCTAGAACAATGGACAACGACACATATGAGACTTGCAATAGAAAATTTGTACAATAACAAAAAAACAATTTAGAGAGTATTATTAATAAATATATTTTTCCATAATATGTAAAAATTACCAAATTAATATTCCTACTATATTTATCTCTAAAATATTAATCATTTTTTATTGTTTTGTTTTTAAGGGAGATTACAAAAATTAAAGACGTTGTGTGAGATGATATTAGAAAAATGCTAGTAGGGTTGTCCAAAAAAGTGTACAAGGAGATGCGAAAGAATTAAGAATAATTGCATCACAAGAAGAGTTATCCCAACAATAATGTGTATCAAGTGTATGTAATCATTGTTTTTTTATATGTGTAATCAAAGAGCTTTATCGCATGAAATTATACTCATTTTAAATTGTTTTATTGTTACATGAAAAAAAAAGAAAAAAAAACAGAACCCGTCCATCACATAGGATGAGACAACAAGGTGTCAAGTGGGTCTAGCCCGAGTGGTTGTGGGATGGAGTGTTATCCTCCACACCGAGGTTCTATTCCCGTAGGTGACATGTTGAGCTCACTATGAGCATATTGTTGTAAAGGCTTTGAGCCCCCGTTGTTGACGGCCTTGTGCCCTAAAGAATCTAGGGTTTACCCTAAGTACCATCCTCAAAATGAGGGGAGGGTTTTCCCTGAGCATTGTATCTTGTGAAAAAAAAAAAGACAAGACAACAAGGTACAAAAGGGTATATTGCAAAATTTGTGAGGAATGCTTGCCTTTTCCTTATTTAACATTTCATATTTATTGTGATTTTCATACTTCAATTAATTTTCAATCATTCATAGATGTTTTCTACAGAGTGCTCATGTACAATGAATAACCATCAAAACATTTGATTGACATTGAAATAAATATGGGTCGTGAGTATATGTTGGAGTATCAACAATTATTTGAATAATTTATACATGTATATGTTGTTGTACATCCCCTATTTTATAAATAACAACAAACTTTTAATTATATATAAACTTTGTCATGGCATATAAAACTCGAAGGAAATCACAAAGTACAAAGCGAAGCCAACATAAGATATGTTGTCAGACGACGTGATGCATGACTTTGAAGAAATGTGCATTATTCATGAGCACTGACTACTATAGTAAGTTTATCGATTCCTGCAACCATGTATATTATACTATAAATGTAGACATATTCATTACACTTCATTTCTATGTTTGTAGATGGAAGATGGAGAGGACAAACACAACAAAGCTAATCAAGAAAAGAGTGCAAATAACCCAAATACAGTAGCCCCTACAAGTGTTGCAAAAATGAGGAAGGGAAGCAACACAAGCACTAACATCAGCTCAAGCAATTAATGATGATCAATATAATTAAATATTACAAGTTTTATATTTTATAACGTTTGTCTATAAAAATCAGAGATTTTATTTTACATGGACCTTTATATTATCTCATTTTGCATGACAGTGGGTGCCAATAATTTTAATAATTATTTTTTGACATTTTGCTTAACACAAATCTTATGTTGTCTCATTTTGTATGATGAAGGGTTATTTATTATTATAGAAGAAAATATACTATTACAATGTACTTTCTTGTAAAATATTATGTTGTCAATTAAAGATATGTATCATTTGCACAATGAACAATTGTGTAATCAACTAGTGTATTTAGTTAAATAATAAAGTATATTAATGCAATGATTATATCAAATGTATTAATTAAATATAAAAATTACTATTATTATAAAAAGTATTCGATTTTTTAATCAATAGTTGAAATTTTATATATAAAAGGACAAGTAACAAGAAGTTGTATTTTTATACCCACAAAAATATTAAATAGCAGATAAAGAATTTTTGCACTAAAACATTAAAACATGTTGGTACACAAAAATATTAAATAGCAGATAAAGAATTTGTGCACTAAAACATGTTGGTGCATTTTATCTGTTTGTATGTATGGACATGTTTAAAACATTTTTACACACATGTGCATTTCAATAAGTTGTACGCATCGAGGCATGTTCAATATATAAGCATTAATGTGCACTATGTTATAGCTTAAAATGTTGCTCCATGTTGGTACATTTTATCTGTTTGAATGTATGGACATGTTTAAAACATTTTTACACACATGTGCATTTCAATAAGTTGTACACATCAAGGCATGTTCAATATATAAGCACTGATGTGCACTATGTTATAGCTCAAAATGTTGCTCCTTAAATATATGTATGCTATGCACCAATGCATTTTGTATATATGAGAGCATCAATGATATTTATAAAAATACAAACATTGATGTTGTTAACCTGTATCTGTGCATTTTAAATGGTGAAGCACCAATGCTCATAACTATACTAAGCTCATTTATGCTCCTTATTAAAACATTACTATATTACCCTTAATGATAATGATAGAGTTGTTGTTGTCGTTATGTTGCAAGGATTTTGAAGTGCACAAGGAGATATAGTGCACTCATGCTTAACATATACAGTGCACCGGTGCTTTATATTATATAATATGCCTTGTTATATAATATGCCTTGTTGAAATATAATATTGTATGAGAAGCGCATATGAAAAAACCTTCACTAAAATCTTTGGACACGCATATTTTTTTAAGTTATAATAAACATGTGCTAAAACTTATATATATCATAAAAGAGGAGTTAAATAGATGACATGTACACCCCTTCCATTTCCCACTTTTCAAAGTCATAGCCCTCCCCATGTTCCCTTGGCAATTTTGTGTTCACTCTATATTAGTTTCATTTAAATAATTGCATCATTTACACATAAGCCCTAACTCAAGCAAAAGCATGAAGACATATACCTCATGTTATTTGCATCATCTAGTAAGGTCTTAGACTTAAGTCATTTTTAGGAATTTACATGACTATACATATCACATATACAACATATTTACATATGTGGTGTCCTTAACTTAACACTAAGGCAAAATCACATGTATACGCATTATATTTATACATGACTTGTGTTGGAATTAACAAGGTCAAAAATTTGTGTTACACCCCACCTTGGAATAGCATCATTGTAAGTGTTACCCTCATGACTCAAACAAGAACAAGTAATTTATCTTATGACATTATCCATTTCATAGGCCAATTCATTAAGCCTGAAGTGCTCTAATATACCTTAACTTGAACAAATACCCAACTCTAAATAATAGTCATGTTATGTTTTTTTTACAAAAAAAAATTGTGTAGTATATCCAACCATCCTTAAGAAAGATATACTAAGAACTTGCAAATTATCAAGGTTCGAGGCGTTTTGAGGCATACCAGAGTGGGCCTCTATCCCAAGGGTGTCTACCTTTTTAGCCTTATAACAATGGGTCTAGAGAGAGAGAGAGAGAGAGAGAGAGAGAGAGAGAGAGAGAGAGATACCCTCACCCTTGTCAATCCATATGCATACCTTGGTAGTGGTAATAATACCAAGATTATCTATGGCTAGGTAAATCATTACACAACACTCATTTTCTAAGGCTCAAAACATTTCATAGATGTGTATTAATTATGTGTCAAATCTTGAGTTCTATGTTATTTGGTTTATTTGTCCAATGAAAAACTTGTAAACTTTGAATAGATATAATTGTAACTTTTTTATCTATTATAAGTATGTTATTGTGTGTGAATGTGTAGGGATGCATGTGTCATGAGTCGATGCATCTCTTATTTCAATGCATGATTAATATAAAAAAAATTATGTTAATGTCCAAATTAGTATTTTGTTAACTTATGGTTTAGAAAATTGACAAATAACTTGAGGTCAAGGTGCCTCATTTCCTCATTTCTCATGATGTGGGAAATCCCATAATGATGTGTGAAACCCCACATTATATGTTGACCTCTTGACCACTTCATATGTAATTCATGGCATGCCTATAATTGCAATAGATACTTAATGGTAAAAAAACACATTTGCTTAAAGAAAGGAAGGTGAAATGGATTTGGAAACACGTGAGAGGGGTTTTTTCATGAACCTAGAGGTCTTGCCTCGAATTTTTTTTTTAGCGTCCTTAGTCATGCAACACTGCCTTGCTTCGATTGCAAGGGCTTGGCCAAACTATGCCTATTTGTAGCTATAATATGCCTCTTCACTTAGGGTTTTCCATAACCACGGCCTAAGCTACAATTGTTAGATATACAACCAAGTTCTCTAACACTTAGACTCACATCCAAACATTGTCTTAAAGCATCTTGACAATAATTAACATTTAACCAAACATCTCAACATGTTTCCAAACAGAACATTATAAGGAAACAAAATTCAACATACAAAGATTCCCAATAAATATGTTAAGGTGACATCCAAGGTTGTTGTATAATCTTTATTAATGAATAATGTTACAACAACAAGAGTACAAGGGAGTCTGACCACTACTTGAGACTCATTTTCTAGAAGTACATATAGTCTAAGGAAACACTACCTTAATGCCACTCCACTTGCACGATCCAACCACTGAAGCACCCACGTGCCTTCCTCTTGTGAATCCCCCTTGGTCCATGTTCTCACCAAAATGTCTTGACTACCTAAGGCATTCCAAGTCTATATAAAGACAACCCTTTCCAAGTTAAATATTTCAACATCATCCAACTATCTAGCGTGTGTTGTCTAGCCCTGTTTCCTTCTACCTTAGTTTTCATACATGCCTAAACCAACCAAGTAAGGGGGGATAGTGTTGTTTGAAGGAAAAGGCCTTACATCCTACCCCACTAAAATTTATGTCATCCTAGCAAGCCCAATTAACACTTGTCTAAGTGCCCTGAGATTTCCCTCCTCGAACTCTTGGATCTTATCTCATATTTATATAATGCCTCCTTCCTCTCCTAGTTGTTCTCATCTTCAAGCCTATATTTCCAACTAACAAGGTACTCCTATGATCGATTCTTGTAAAAATGGGTGGTCTTGTGTGCCAATATCTTGTCCACTTTTAGTTTTGGTGTGGTTGTAATCAATGTTTGCCCTATTAAGTTTAGCTTCATCAATCATATATGGATTTAATTGATTGACATGGAAAACCAAATGGTGAGCTCTCGTGTTCCCCAATAGCTCCAACCTGGATGTAACATTACCAATCTTCTTAAGCACCTTAAATGGTCCTTCAAAATGCCACAACAATACACTAAACATGTCAACTAGTGGTTTAAATTGTGCTCTACCCAAATCAAGTATGGATTTGTCACCAACTTGAAACTCTATTTCTCTTCTAATATGATATGCTCGATGCTTCATCTTCTTGGATGTTTTCCTCAACTAAACGTGTGCTAATTTTACTTTATCTTTCCATCCTTTAATGAATCCCAAAGTGATGGGTTTCACCCATAGTAGCATTGCAACATCGTGTGGGATGCTAGTTGTTATTTCCCATTATCCAACTCAAACTGACTATACCCAGAAGTTGAGCTCTTTTGCACGTTATACCTAAACTAGGTTGCATACAACAACTCTGGCTGGTTTGATTGGTTTGCACAAACAAAATGCCTTAAGTAATCCTCCAAAAGGCCATTTATACATTACATTTTCCCAATGGTATATGGATGATAACTTGGACTCATAAGCAACATAGTTCCTCCGAGTTTAAACAAATCTATCAAGAAATACCCTATTAATATTGTATCTCTATCTAATACAATATTCAATCTTATACCCCCAATACTTAACAACATTCTTGATGAACATCTTTGCAACTTCCTCTATTGCAAAAGGAAGCTTCATTTGAATGAAGGTGGCATACTTGGAAAATCAATCAACCATAACCAATATCCCATTATAACCTTGTGAAATAGGTAGTTGAGTGATAAAGTCCATATAGACACATGCCCAAGGGCTCTCTGACACTGGTAAAGGTTGGAGTGGACCTACCTACATAATGGTGTTTGCCTTGTCTTCTTAACACAAAATACAAGTCTATATGTATTCTTTAATGCTGTGTGTCATACATTCCCAATTGTAATCTCGTTATAGCAACACAATCATCCTTACCTATCCTAGGTGCCCTACCTAAAGCCAATCATGGCACTCCCTCAATAGCTCCTTTTGAAGGTTAAATGACTTAGTATCATACATGCAATCTCAAAGTATAGAAATTCATTATTCACCCAAAAATTTATTGGTTTGTGTTCCTTCACCTATTTCACAATGTTTAAAGAATGGGATCCTTCTCTAACCTTGGTTTGATCTTCTTTTGCAAGTTTGTCATAACTTGCCTTTGATTTCCAACAAGCATCGAAAATGATTCTTCAATCTCCTCAACTGCTATAAACTTCACTTTTATGTTCAAGGCATCTGCCAAAATGTTCAACTTTCCTGGCTAATACACAATGGTTATGTCAAACTCTGGAAAGAAGTCTTGCCACCATGATTGTGTAGGTGACAACTTCAGTTGAATGGAAAAGTAACTTGTTTTCGCATTGTTTTCATTCACCACTAATGGTTTTCCTAAGAAGCAGTGCCTCCATGCTTGTAGGAAATGCACAATTGTGGTCATATCTTTCTCATGAACAAGGTACCTATGTTCACGATCCTATAGATTTTCACTCTCGTGGGCTATTGAATGACATTCCTACATAAAAATTCCTCCAATGGAAGAAACTAAAGCATTCATTTGTACTTCAAATTTCCACTTAAGCTTTGGCAACTTCCACGCGGGTTCCATCACAAGTCTACACTTCAGTTCATAGAGTGCTACCCAACACTTCTTTGACCAATTCCATGGTCTATCCTTCTTCAACAAGTCACTAGGTGAAACCAAAATCTTAGAGTAAGCTTCAACAAACTTGTAGCAAGAGATAACCAAACCAAGAAAACTCCTTACCTTGTGGATTGTTCTCGACTCTTCCCAATCCTCGATTGCCCTGATCTTCTTAGGATCCACGTGGATGCATCTTTTTCTGATCCAATGGCCTAACAATGCAATTTCAGTCTACCCAAATACATGATTCAACTTCTTCAAGTAAAGTTGATTTTGCCTCAATGCCTCAAATATTTTTGCCAAATGCCTTTTATGATCTTCCATGTTCTCAATGAACACCACATTGTCATCCAAATAGACAACTATTGGCTTGTCTAAGAATAATATAAACACATTGTTCATCAAGTTCCCAAAGGTAGTTGGAGTGTTTCACAACCCAAAAGGCATAACAAGAAACTCAAAACTACAATACCTTGTTACACAAGGTGTCTTTGCCTCATATCCTTCTTTATTCCTTACTCAGTAGTATCCCCACCTTTAGTCTAACTTTGTGAAAATCTTCGCCTTATCGAACTTGTCAAAACAATATGTTATCAAATGCAAGGGATACAGGTTCTTAATGCCATACTTGTTCAATTTATAGTGGTTCAAGCACATCCTCAACTTTGTTGTCTTTTTTCTTTTGGAAGAGGACCAATTCACAATAAGGGGATTGTTAAGTCCTGATGAAGCCAACATCAATGAGATCACTTATCTGCTTCCTCGGTTATTCCAACTCTAGTCTAGAAATTCGAAAAGGATCCTTTGCTAGAGGTTATTACCCTAGATCAAGCTTGATGCGATGATCAACAATGTGCCTAGGAGAGAGCACTTTTGGCAAAAACTCTGGCATTTTGTTTGTAAACTTGTTCAACGCATAGACAAGTGTTGGAAAAATATTCATCCATACCCACCCCTCATCAACTTCTCTAATCAATGATACAACATAGAGTTGAGACTTTGGGCACCAATTTTCCATCTCCATGCTTAGTGTGGACACCAAGTGCACCTTTATGTTAGGATTCCTTTTTATTGTGTGCATAACACAAGGCTTCTATCCACCAAGTATCACAAACTTATCCATGGATGGTATAATAACTATTTAATTTATCCTTAGGAATTATTACCTAAGGATGACTTCAAGAACATCCAACTGCACCACTATGAAGTTTGTATGACCCTTCCACTTTTCCAACCGAATGTGAATTTTGGGTGCAACCTTAGATGCTCCCTTAGCCTTGATTGAAGAACCACACAATCCAACCCTGATTTTGAGTTCACCATGTTGGAACATTAATAATTTATGGTTCATCACACATCCCCTAGGTTCAATTGGTCGAAAGGCCGACCCACATCTGGATACATTCAATTGGGTGATCGACTAGCACATTACACCAATCAATCGAGTAGTTTTTCAGTTGGACAGTCAGCCAACGGTCGAACATACTCGAGTGGTGGATCGACCAACACAAGAATAAACTACGATTTGGACACGTAGGCAGTCGGGTCGAGCATCCTTGTCGAGTTGACTCGACAACGTAGATTTGACATAGTCAACTATAATAGTCGACGATTACATGTGGACAAGATCTTTTGAATTCTATGGAAGTTGGTTAGATATTGAGGATATAAATAGAAGACCCCTTAGGTCATTATCCATATATCGATTGTGCAATATATCAAGTGGATCAATATGTGCAACATGCATTATGATGTTCTTATCACAGTGCGCTCTACTTAAGTGCTATAATACTGTATTTAGACACCACCCTTTATCTTCGAAATTCTTTGTTCCTCTTCGATTATTTGTAGTATTGTGTATTCTATTTCATGTCATGTTCCACCCTATTACCCCACATGGTATCAAATCTGATGGTTCAAAACCTCGACCAATTATCTGCAAACCTTGTTGAGTCGAATGTATTGTGTGATTGACTATGGGTCGGTGGTTTGCTAATTGGAACTTATTGAAACAGGCCAGTCTTTGTCTATATATCGAAGATGGATTCGAAGATTGATCCTATTGTTTAGAACGGATCAAGTTATGCAATATGGGCACCATATATGGAAACCCTATTGAATTGAAAATCATTGTGGCAGTATACGAAGGTTGTGATTCTAGATCCAATAGACGACCCGGAAAATTTTGTTGTTGATGGCAAGAAGGATGACGTTGTAGGGGTCATCATGACCTTTATCTCATAGGGGATTCAATTTTGCCTCAGTGGAATCGAATACCCTCATTAATTTTGGAAGAAGTTGAAATCATTGTTTGACCGAGTCGACGAGAGCCATGTCATGCAGTTGGAGAAAGAGTTGATCTCTCTCAATCCCCATTCTTTTGACAAAACGGAGGACTATTTGGTGTGTGTCAAAGAACTCCAGTTGAAATTGGGTGAATGTCGAAAGAATTATCAGAATAAGGATGGACAACTCATCGAGTTGGTCCTGTTAAACTTGAGAACACTATTCAACATGTTCATGTTGACTTTCCACACAAACTGGAAAGCACACAAGGAAGATGGTAAGGATTACACCTTTGAATCTTTATATGGTCTTTTGATTACTAATCAGTACAAACTGCTTCAAGAAGGAAAGCTTGGTGGTAAACATTGGGCCCATTTTCTCAAGGGAAAGGGAACGATGGATCCCGGGGATAGAGTATGGTTTGATGCCTCTACACAGAAACCTACATACTATGACCAGAAACCTAAAGAGCAGACAGATGCACCTCATGGAATTCGAAAGAAGAAGACATGTCAGTATTGTGGAAAGACTAGACCTGTGGAGAAAGTAGGTTATAATAAGCGAGATGATTTAAAGGAGAAGGTTAAGCGCCTTGAAGGAGACGTTTGTTGTACATCGATCCACTAATAATTTCACCTTCCAAGACGAGACTTATCAAGCCTTGTTGTGACATTCTACACAAAATGCATGGGTAGTCGACTTTGGTTGCACTCACCACATGGTTAAGGATGACTCCTTGTTCACATGGTTGGATAAAGCTAAGGAGAGGAAGATCTGTGTTGCTAATTATTTTGTTATGGATGTCACTAGTGAGGGTGATGTTTCATGTCGACATGGGAAGATTTTCAATTCTATAATGTGTCAAACCTCAGTTCCAATCTGTTGTATGTTGCTCAGTTAACACAGACAGGTAATATTGTGGAATATTTGGCAAGTCAATTGTCGTCAGTGGGCTTCTTGACCCGATGAACATCTTGTACAAATTTTGTGACAAGACTTGACCTCACAATGAACCGACTGAACTTGTTTCTCACACTGATGAGCGAAGTCAAATATGGCATGAGTGACTCGGACATCTTAATTTTCGAAGTATGCGGGCACTGGCAACTCAAAACATGGTTGTTGGTTTACCGAAGGTATTTCCCCCTGAAGAAGTCTGTAAGGGCTTTATGCTTGGGAATCATCATCATGCACCATTTGACTCTGACAAAGTGTGGCGAGCACAAAACCTACTATAGTTGGTTCACATCCATGTCTGCTACATCAATCTACCTCCATTATTAGGTGCAAAGTATATTTTGACTTTCATTGATGATTTCTCTTGCTTTACATGGGTTTACTTTCTAAAAAGTAGGAACCTTATCTTTGAAAAGTTCAAGGAATTTAGTGCCTTTGTTGAAAAGAAATGTGGTCGACACATCAGATGCTTGAGATCAAACAATGGTGGTGAGTATGTAAATCGAACCTTTGAAGAATACCTGGCTCTATTTAGTATTGACTGGCAGTGGTCGGTTCCTCACACACCTAAGCAGAATGCAAGAATTAGATGTTAGTTGAAATGGACAGATGTCTTTTGCAGGCTAAAGAACTGCCTCCTTGTTTCTGGGTTGAAGTGGTGTAATGTACATATTATCTGCTCAATCGCATCTCAACTAGATCTATCCTTCCATGCCTCTAGTCAAATGATGGTATGGGAAGAATCCTTCAGACGGCCACATCTGTGTGTTTAGATGTGTTTCATAAGCTCACATTCCTAATTATTGCAGAAATAAGTTGGATGCAAAGAGTCATGTTTGCTTCATGATGGGCTAGTCTAAATATTTGAAATCCTATCGATTGTTTGATCTTGTCAGACAACAAATCATTATCAGACAAAATGTACGGTTTGATGAGAATTTTTTTGGCACTAATTTGTTGAATACCTCCTATGGATTACTGCAGGATGATCCCTTTCATGTTGTCTCTGATGATGGCTCTCATGTTCCATACTTTAGTCCTCTAAATAGACAGTGGAACATTCTTCCTATTTCAACTGGATCATCAACCCTCAAGTCGACTAGTCCATCATCCTTTGTTTCGACTGTCCGTCGACTAACGACACTCTGACTTCTAATCGATTTGCTGAAGTGAACCGTAGTTCACTTGTTTCTTGTTTACCCATATGGGTTGTTGTTGTAAGGGCTAGTCGACCCTTTCTACTAGACCCGACAGTTGACTAATAATTAGTCGGTCGACTTTCGAAGTTGGAATTATAGGCCGGTCGAGGTATCTGTTAAGCCAATTGACCCACGCAGTTAAGTAGTTACAACTGCCTAGTAACTGAACATCTATCTATAAATAGATGATCATGTATCAATGAAAGTCTATTTTTTGTTGTGTATATATATATATATATATAAAGTATTGTTTCTTGGGCTCTCACTACTTTGTGTATGTCTTTACATATGTGTATGTAACCTCTATGTTTTGCTTGTTTATGTGATGGACTATTGGTAACATTCCCTACTTTTCCCTAGATTACAACATTGTTTTCGTTGTCGATAGTTCTGAACCTGGGCATGCAGAAGACCACATAGATGATAACTTTACAAGACATACACGAATGGTGGGAGTGAAAAATTGAAAATTCCATCAAGAATTACGCAAGAAGGAGCAACTTCACCATAGCAGAAGAAAAATCACAATTTTTCTTAGAGACTCACAAATGATTCCTGGAGGCTATCCCATAATCCATATTCGAGTACATTAACAAATCTGGCAATTCATAAATTGACTCCCAATGAAGAATTAACGCTCAAGCCTATAAACGAAGGAAGAACAAACTTTAATGAGCGGGTTGAAAGAATTGTTGAAGTTTTTATAACAGATGAAGCCATTGAGGATCAAACTTCCCTCGACAAAATAAAAGAAAAATTCTACGTCGAACAGCATGAAAAAATTATGTGCATCATCCCAAGACTGCTCCATAAATGTATTATCAACAAAGCAGTCAGTGACATTGTTGAGTACCGACCTCGATTAAGCATACGACTATCGAATAGTAACTTGGAAGAAAAAGATGAGAAGTGGGAAGAATTCCTGGAAGCAAAGTGCAAGGATACAAAAGGATCCTTGAACTACTTTCTTAGCAAACAAATATGGCCATCACCACCGACTCTGAGTAAGTCGGGGTGGAAATAGGGGGTCAGTTGATCTGCGATATACCATATGAAAAAGAAGAGCATACATATTTAGTATGGATGAAGCATAAATGTATTCAAGAGGAAAGAAAATTTACAATCAAATATCGACATCCAAAAATTGGAGCGGGACAAGAGGCAAAAGAAAAGAGAGGAGATCCGTAATATGTGGAGCAATCAGAATTTGAATAGAAAATTAGTCGGGGAGGGTCAAACTGATATAGCACGTGAGCAGTCTAAGTCTGACATGAATCAACCATATCTAGCAATAACAACAACCGCGACGACCCTTGATAAAAATAATGAAGTATGGTTGATAGAGGCTATCATGGGCGCCCATCAACTTGAATACCAACTCGAAAGCATGGATTATGAAGACTCAAGAACCACAATATCCACTCCTCATGTTCAAGTAACTAACCCTCAAATCAAAGAATTCCTCCAGCATAGGCTTCATATTGACGAGTAGTCCGCAAGGCTATAGTATAGAATCGACGAGCATGGGAATATACAAGATACACTCATAGTCAAGCCAGAAATAAACCTAAACAAAGACGATAACATGCTCATATACATCAAGGATCTCAAGGCACTGACCCCCCTACCAAATCCCATATCAAAGGAACACAATAATTTAGTAGAGTATAGCCACGAATTGACACGCTTGTTGGAATGACGTATCATCGAGTATAAAGATCAAAGTTGTCAAACTGAAGAGATAACTCCCAAAGCAAAGAAGGAACAATTACTTATCAAATACTATTTGATAGAAGATCAACCGAAAGACGAGTTAGCACAACAACAACCGACAAAAATTCTGACACCCCAGTCGAAACCCTTGATCAAGAAAACATCGCAAAAGTTTATTGTTCTTAAAAAGAAAACAACAATGGGACTTAATCATATTCCCATTTACGAGGGAGATGAGAATCCAAAAATACATTAGTTCGTATGTGAAAAATTATGGGACGTAGCATACATCACAGATGAGGATAAACAAATGGCACAATTTGGTGCAACTCTTCAACACTGTGCTCTTACATGGTTTATGAATTATACAAAGAATCAAAATTGGTCAAAATAAAACATAAAGAACAACTTCTTATCATTCTTCAAAGTCCAAGATGTTGTGCATTTGGCTGCACATAAAATTAAAGAGATAAAGCAAAGAACAGGAGAGTCAGTGTGTGAATACGACAAGAGATTTAAAGACCTCCTCATCCAAATTTCATTGACCATTGATCAAGACTTACTACTACAACGATATGTAGTTGGATTAATCCAGTGAATCCAAACACCATTGTGCCTCTATGAGATAAACACATGTGAAGATGCACTGCAGAAAGCACAACACGTCGAATTAGATGATGAAGTCCCATTGACTTCTTCATCAATAGCAAAAAGGTTAGAGGACAAACTGGAGCAACTTCAGCAGACTATCAAGAACTTAAATTTAAGGAGAAATGAGATGTGGTGTAATGTACGTTGTGAAGACAGTCACACAAAGGACACATGTAGTCTCAACAATCAAGTGACAAAAGCAGCAGACGCGCGATGAGTGAAAAATGGGACATATTGCAATATATGTGAGGCCCTAACTGACCATATTGTGCAAGACTACCCACTGTTATCGGATAAATTGGTAGGTGCGGACACTAACAGATCTCCCTAGATCCACCTGGATCTAGAACAAAATAGGATAGGACATGAATCTTTCCCTAAGTTGCAATCATTGAATCTACTACTAAGAAGGAATGAGTGACATATCTTTATATCGCTTCCTTAGGTCTATGTTGTTCCCGCTTCGCTCCGGTGCTCTTGTGAAATCAAGTTCAAGACAACACAAACCAACCAAAGTGAAGATAGCAAAGTATATTCAATGTCAACCTATGCATATGATCAAGGAGTTATGCAATAAAATAACAGTGGTTTTATGGGAAAGGGACATGTCGTTGTATTATATTAAATGAAAGTAGAAGATACAACCGGATCACCTTGATGTCGCAAGCTTCCTTTCAGTGACCCTTGGTTTCAACACACACACTTGCTCTATATTTGCATGAAGAACATCCAATACAACTTGATAGACCAGATAGAGTCTTCAAGCTTCTGTCCAAGCAGATTTCTTCACACAATCCTTTCACCAATTCTTCATTCAATCTTGCTTAACCTTTTCCATGAGAAACCTATCAATATATAGGAGAAGGAGGTATGGTTACATGGATGAGGATGCTCCCACCAAATCTGAGAAGTCATTAGGATGCCAACCATGCGAATGCCAACTCATTTTCTAGAAGATTCCCTTCTAGAACCTTTGTGACCTCTTCTCTTCTTCAAGCTTAAAAACAAGTTCGCACCCTACCTATAGAGAATACTGCGAACAGTTCGCACCCTAAGTGTGGGTAGCCTGCGAGAATGAGGGATTTTCACACCCTGTAACATAGGCAGCCTGCAAACTCATCTTAAAAATGTGTTTTTTGGAAGAAGACATCAGTCACCTTTCTCAGGCAAAAAGTCCTTGTGAGAGCCTGAATACATCACTTGTAGAGACATCACCAGAGTGACCAAAACCATGTGTAGCAGAATGCCCCCCAAAGTATGAGGCTGGAATCTATGACAGCCGAAATACTTTGTAAACTGCGTGTGTGTGTTAGAAACCAGGAGCACACCTAATCGGAAACTTGTAAACAACCAAGCATCTACAGAATATAATACCAGTTATGAGGTAGGCATTCCCATGCTCAGATCACAAATGAATGGAATCAAAGATGTAGGTCATGGCCACCAATCATACACCGTGGATCCGTTCCGTCAAAATGTTGCATAGCCACCAGGAATACACTGTGGATCTATGCGAGAAGACTTGAATTAAGACGACATAGCCACATGACATACAAAGTGGATCTATGTGCCGATACAAATCACACATACTCCATCGTAGCCTGGATCAAAAAGATGAGACCCAGGGTCTTCAATCCCGTCACCTGAAAGTACGAATCTAACCATGTGATTACATGTGCTGAAGTCGAACATGGTAGAAACCACTTGATTACCGGTCATTGATGAAAATCGTTAACAGGTGTGAGGGAAATTATCATTGATGTCAATGACTCCCAAGGTACCAAAGTACAATCTGAACAAATGCGAACGCATGGGCTAAAGTCGAGCACTCGGCGGAATCTCTCGATCAGGGATCAATGATGTGAAACCCCTGTCGAAAGCAAAGAGGCCTGCCATAAAGGCATGCAGGTTCCAAGTTACTAAATGATTTCTAAGTCTCATTTCCGGATAATGAGTCGGAGTCGAAGGAATAATACTCGTCACAGGAGGGCCTTGATGTATCCCCCATCAATGACACGAAATAAGTAGCAGATTTTGAGGATGAAACAAAGTATGAATACGGGTCGAAATGGACACAGGGAAGGCCGACATAGTAAGAATGGACAACTGCAGATGGCCGACTCAATAGAGGGTTTGTGTGAACTTCTCTTGAACATATGAACGACACGACAGAGGACTTGGCAGCACTGACTCAAAGATGACCCAAGATATGACCTTGTAGCGAGTCGAACGAGAGACAAATGGATTTCCCAACCCGGATTCAAATGACAAATAGGGGGTGTCATGTTCAAGAGCGACGCTTACTACCATTAACACAAATACGAAAACATATCCCTTTCCCAAAATTTCCCCCACCATCTCTGGCGAGTACCTCTTTATTTTTACACAAGCTTGAGGAGGATAACATATGCTTGTCGATGTAAGCTCATCCTTTAGATGAGTCCCTCGGAGTATATTTAATGAACCCTAGGAAGGAGTGGTTCGGTCCCATTGCGGGTCTTTCGTTGTTTGTTTAACGAGTCCAAGGATAGAAAACTCGGGGGGGGTTCATGTTTTGAGAGTCTGAAAAACACTTAAAGAGAACTCTCCCAGTTCATTTTTCGTAACAGAGTTTGACGAGACTGAAAAAGTGATAAACTATCGTCCGTCGAACATTTTTTTTCAAATACTTTAACAAGCGTGAAAAGAAAAAGATCACTCGGCAGTCTTTTCATTTTTATGGAGCGTGAAAAGAGCTTAAAGGATACTCCCTTAGGTTCATCGTTTTCATGTTACCATGACGAGTTCGAAAAGACGAGAAAAAGTATACTCCGTTACGTTCTCATATATTTTTTAGCGCGAGAACGAACGAAGACTGAGCTCGAGGTTTTTTCCACAAAAACCCTAAAAAAGTAGTCGTACATGCGACAAAAAGAAAAAACACTCGTACCCCATCGTTCGGACTTCGAAGTTGCTATATCTGCAAAAAACCATACTCACAAGGCTATTAGGGCATTAGATTTTATAAGCAAAGCAATAAAAATAATATAAAAAATCAATAGAAATAGTAAAAAGTGAATAAATATGG
>ML826818.1:18615-30288 GCA_009831015.1 Picea engelmannii
GTACCCCATCGTTCGGACTTCGAAGTTGCTATATCTGCAAAAAACCATACTCACAAGGCTATTAGGGCATTAGATTTTATAAGCAAAGCAATAAAAATAATATAAAAAATCAATAGAAATAGTAAAAAGTGAATAAATATGGGTAAAAAGGGCTTTTTACCATTTCATTGTGATTTTGCCAAAAACTTGTCCAACATACCTCATTTTCCCCCAAATTTTTTTTGCTCGATTGCGGGAGGCACAAGCGATCATTCGGCGAACCATTTCAGCCAACGAGGTAAACTCTTGATCTTTCAACTTTTCCATGGTTTATTTTTAGTTTTTATTTGCAATTTTCAGGGTTTAGGTCCATTTTAGGGTCACACCATGTGCTCAAGCATTCTCGCAGATGGGTTTTACGGGACCTACGAGAATCTAGGATTCTCGCAGGTGGCCTTCAGGGCACCTGCGAGAATCTCGCATTGTGAAAAAGGGCCACCTGCAGGGGCCGAAAAATGGATTTCAAAGTTTGGTTTTGCTCAATAAAAAATATGCAAGAGTTTAAAACAAGTTGTTGACTCCCCTCTCATGGCTCTTTTGCAGGTGTTTGACCATCACAATGTTGGAATGGAGAGAAAGGGAACATGAGGAGGATGATGTTATTGTCGGGAATGACCCGGGTACAGTTGTTGCCCTCCGGGACTGTGGGCTATTGAAATTCTTCAGGATTCCGGGTATGAGAGCCCAACTCAGGTTGTTGGAATACCTAGTCCACATGTGGGATGTGGACCAACAATTATTTCAAGTGGGAGTCCATACGCTGACCCTAGATATCAAGGATATCTATTTTCTAACGGGGTTGTCATGGCGTGGATACAATGCTACTTTGAGCGGAGGCAGAGGGGGCAATCTCCCTATGAGTGAGTATTGTCGTCGGTATTGTGTTCCCGAGGCAGAGAGGAGCAAGGGTAAGGTTGTCATTTGGGGGGTCCAGGATTTGACCCTATGTACCATCTTGTTCACTATTTCAAGCATGGTTGGGAGCGCGGCTCCACACATGGATCTCCAGAGCTATTTCCAATACGCCATAGAGTGCACAGAGCCTCAGGTCTTCAACTGGTCGAATGCAGTTCTCCGCAGTATGAAGAGACAATTGACGAAGTGCAGAAAGGGTGACTTGAAGCAGTTTGGGTACGGATCACTTTCGGTGTCATTCTTCCTCGAGAGGGTCCCACTGTTGCGACTACAGGTTGATTTGGGTTTACCGGCTCCACAGGATCCCAGGATGCTGAGGTGGTGCAACCTCATGGCTCGACACGTAGCAGGGCCCATAATCAAGTACAATGATTCATTTTTTGACTGGTTGAGGCCCCAGATGCTGGTGATTGATGACTACGCATATGTTGGTTTGGATTTCCGAGGGAATCCAGATTTGGCCCTGCCTGAGGATGCTTAGTGGGGTGACTTGGGTAAGAAGTACACATTTTGTTCTTTTTAAATGTTTTTGTAAATTTTATCATATGAAATGTTTTTATGTTTGTCCAAGAACTAATCAAAAAAATTATTTTTGATGACACAGATGTGGGGCCATATCGACCTCCAGGAACGTCTCCTATTCAACGGCAAGGAGAAGCGGCGCCAGTGGCGATATGGGATGCCGAAGACTATGAGGCAGTGGAGCAGAACTTGGAGGGGTTGATCGCGGACATCCAGGATATTGCTATTGGGGAGATCCCGAGACGTTACCAGCGCCATATTGTGGGTGTGTCCGAGTCTATCAGTCGACTACTTCGTAGGGTAGTGTGTTATCGTGAGCGTCATCCGTCACGCTACTTTGTAGAAGCTATGGGCTTCGTATTTTGAGATTTTGATCCTTGGACAAAAACTTTTTTTATAAAAACTTTCGATCGTTATATACATATATACGGCTTCTACCGGTTTATTTTGTGTTGTGTTATACATGTAATGTGTGATTGGTTTATAAATGTCCCAAATGTCTGTCTAAAACATAGTTAGCTAATGCATCATTCAATGTATTTAGACATCTAGGAATTTGTTGATATTCGATATAATCAAAATAACGTTCCAAGAGGCGAATTCGTAAATATACCCGTAATAAAGTAGGACTTTAGATAGCATAGACGTTACTTAACTGTAGTACTGCTAGTTGTGAATCGAGTCGTATAACCAGGTGGCAGATACCAAGAATCAATCAACAATTCGATGACGGCGCTATATTATGCAATATTGTTGGTCGCACGACCGAGGCACACACCTCGTAGACTGATAAGTTCGCTCGTAGGGGCGTAAATTGACCATGCAGCAGAAGCAAGGTTCTGAGTACTATGGCTACCACCATCGGTGAAGCCAATGTGGGGTGACAAAAACTCCGACATCTGGAAACCAAGCACAACGCAAGATAAGCGGTCGAGGGCAGAGACCCAAATAACGAAAAAGCACACAAAAAGTATGATACAATAAAATACAAGCACTCATGCACAGGTGGTCTTAAGCATAGTACTTCTTTAAGTATAACCCATTTCTGGGTTCACTCAAAGGGATATCGTCGTAGTCCGCTAACTCGTAAGCTCCTTTTTCCAAAACTCGTCTCACGATATAAGGACCTCGCCACATAGGTTCAAATTTTTTGGCTCCTAGCATATCTCGATCTTGTTCGTAAAGGAGAACCAGATCACCTTCGGAGAAAATGTGTGGCTTGACATGTTTGTCATATTCGGCTTTGAAGCGTTTCTTCTGGGCTTCTATAAGTAGGGTGGCGTCACGACAGGTTTCGTCTAATTGCATGAGATACAACAGACGTTCTTCTTCGGCAGAAGTGTTTGGGAGAAGTTTGACGGCTAGTTTTAGGGAGGGTATCTCACATTCAATCGGCAAGATGGCTTCTAGACCATAGACTAACTGGAATGGTGTAAACCCGGTAAGCCCACAATGTTGAAAACAACATCGTGTGCCAACTCGTTTTGTGAATCCCTATCATTCGTCAAAGCATGGTAATGAGGATTTTGTTTATTGCTTCAACTTGGTCATTGGCTTGTGGGTAATAGGGTGTTGAGTTTTCATGGCGAAGACCCAACTTTTCAGTGAGTTCGGACATCATGAAGTTTCTAAAGTGGCTACCATGGTCAGTAACGATAGCTTGAGGAACACCAAACCGAGCAATGATGTGATTGAATATAAATAATGTTGCAGTCCTTCCTGTATTGTCGAATGTTGGCATCGCCTCGGCCTATTTTGTAAAATAATCTACGACTACAATAATGCACCCATGCCCCCCGTCCAAGTGAGGGTGACATGTCATGAAATCAATACCCCATTTCGCAAAAGGACCAACGGAGACCACATGGTGTAGAGGAG
The DNA here is from genome assembly GCA_009831015.1 of Picea engelmannii. Lineage (NCBI taxonomy): Eukaryota > Viridiplantae > Streptophyta > Pinopsida > Pinales > Pinaceae > Picea > Picea engelmannii. The sequence continues at coordinate 21,970 of ML826818.1, forward strand.
CAGGGTGTGATCGTATTTTATTGTTGTAGGTTTGGCAAGTGTGGCATTTTTGGACGACAATTATACAATCGTTGAATAAAGAAGGCCAAAAATACCATGCTCATAAGATCTTATGGGCAGTAGCATACCCAGATAGGTGACCACCACAAGATCCAGAATGGTAGTCATTGAGGGCTTTCATGGCTTCATCAAATGTGAGGCAGCGTCGAAAAACAGAGTCAATCCCATGACGATAAAGAGTATCACCGAGGATAATATACTGGCGGTTTTGGTAGTGTATTCGACGCAGTCAGTGCTAGACAAATTGGGCCGAAAAGTTTGGGTCTGGAGATATATGATGATATCTCTGTACCAAAGGTCATCAAAACTAATCAGGAAAAGGGATTCATCAGGTAATGAATCTGCTGCTACATTTTCCATCTCAGAGCAGGAAAGGTTGCATATCAACTCAGCAAACACCAAGGATTTCTTGGACTTAGCGCGTTCGAATTCTAAGTCAAACTCCTGGAGTATTACAATCCATTTGGAGTATTTGCCCCCTAGCAATTGGCGTGTAAGAATGTGCTGCATAGGGTTGCAGTTAGAAATTACCGTAGTTTTGAGATACAGGATACAGTGTCGGAAACATTGAACTGCTTGGACGGCTGCCAAGGCCAGTTTTTCAACATGTAAATACTTGGTTTTGGTAGTCGTGAGACTCCGACTCAAGTAATAGATGACATGTTCATCATGAGAATCATCCTCCTGGACGAGAACCATAGCGATGGTATAGTCTGAGGCTGTGAGGTAAAGGAAATAATCCCGACTGTAATCAGGTGGGAAGAGTAGCAGGGTATGTGTCAAAGACAGTTTCAAAGCTTCGAAAGCTTTGTTCACAGTGGTATCCCATATGAAATCAGAACCTTTCTTGAGCAGTCGTGTAAAGCCAAGAGTTAGCTCAGCATAGTTCAAGATGAAACGGCGGAGAAAATTTGCCTTCACTTGCAAATTTTGTAACTGGAGAAACGAGGAAGGAGGAGGAAGATTGAGAATCGCCTTGACCTTCAAAGGATCTACCCGGATCCCTTAACGTGAAACAATAAAGCCCAGAAGTCAGTCGGATTCCACGCAAAAAACACAATTGTGGGGATTCAAGTGTATATGGTAAAACCGACATCAAAGGAAAATGGCACGGAGGTGTATTGGATGATCTACACGGCGCATGGAATGAGCGGGTAAGTCATCTAGATATGGCTTCACGATGTGCTTTATATCATGAAAGGCGTAAGACATAGTACGTTGAAAAGTTGCGTCGGCATTCTTTAAACCGAATGGAAGTTTCCGGTAGGCGAAAGTTCCCCAAGGACAAATAAAAGCGGTCATGTGTTGGTCCGCCGGGACGATATTGATTTGATTATATTTGGAGAAACCATCCATCAGAGAGAAGATTTCACTGCCGACACAATCGTCGACGATCTGGTCAACGAAGGGGATAGGAAACTTGTGTTTAGGACAAGCTTTGTTAATGTCCCTATAATCAATGCACACGCGGATTGTGCCTTGTTTCTTGTCAATCGGAACAAGATTGGAAACCCAGTCAGTTAGAGCCACAGGGTAAATAAAGCCAGCTTTGAGAAGTTTCTCAACTTCAAGCTTGATAGCGGCTGCTTTACGTTGGTGGACCGGACGAAGTCATTGCCGGACGGGTTTAGCACCCGGGTATGTCTTAATCTCATGTGCCACAATGTCGGGGTCAATCCCCATCATTTTTTCATAGCTCCATACGAAGACGTCACGAGATTCTTGGAAAAGAGACTTGTAGGTGACAACTTCGTCATGGGAACACGAAGCTCCGATATGCACATTTTCGACAACTCCAGGTTTTATGGATATGTCGAGGGGGATGGTGGGTGAGATATTACTTAAGTTCCCTTCGTAGAACATATCATGTGTAGACTTGGGAACGGTAGAAATGATGACAACGGTCAACGGGGTCGAGAGTCGTTGGTAACCCTTGATGGTGCGTTGTTCCAGGAAGAGGATGGAACGATGATGTCCATCGTCCCAAGAGGTATCTTCCATGGACATGACAGACATGATCATCTCATCCGTGGGAAAAATGATGCGAAATGGATCTGGAGATAAATCACCAAGAAAGGGGGTAGAATGGGTTGTCGATTGAATGGCTTGATAAGCGGATTTGACCGGACTTAAAGGAATTTTGTCGCCATAACGAAGATGATCGCTAGGATTGGGTACCATCCACGGGTCGTAGGACGTAGGGGTTCCGTGAATAGAGGTGGAGATCATGTTGATCGACGCGACAAACGGATGTGGAACATCAGGTGGTGGAATGGGGAAAGTACCCATAAAAGAGGAATCTTTAAGAAGACCCACACCGACGTTCTCATATCCAAGGAGGACACCGTAAGGCTTAAAACCAGAGCCATTGAAGGCTTTGAGCGTGTTGTGGGATTCATTCAAAGGAGGAGAGTCGATGGCTTTCCAGCAGGTAATAGACATGGCACACGTCGAGGCACCTTCATCAATAATTGTTTTACAAATGTTTTTGTCAGAGACAATAACTTGTATTTGGAATGCGAGTTGAGGGGGTAACCTTGGAATGTGATCTTCCAAGTCAAAAATTATTAAATTCGTATCCGTAGGGTCGATTCCACCGATAGCTTTCAACAGTGCCTTCCGTTGTATAGGACAATTCTGAAGGACTTCGAGGGATGACATTGCGGATGATGCTTGGGCCAGATCTTCGACAATACTGTAGTTCTGGGACGCACGTGCATGAGGATTGAAAGTCGATTTTCGAACAACACCCTTTGGAGGAGGGCGAAGGACTATATCTAGGCTCGATCGTTCAAGATGAAGAGGACCATTGGTAGTTGGAGTCATGGGAGATGGTTGGACCAATGAAGGAGGTATTGCATCAACCTTCTCTTTGGAGGAAGAATAATCTTTGGCTCGAGTGGTAAGTGTGATGTCATTCTGCTTTGAATCACTTGTACACATTAAGACATAGGATGTGTTGGAGGGGGAAGGTTGGTCATGAATGACCAGTTGGGCCTGTTGTTGAGAGGGGAAGGGTTGTGACAATACGGCCGAAGTGGGGAGTTTTGTGGTCCCTTGAAGGAACTTAGTAACCTCGACTCGTCGTGGATAATCCTTGGTGTAGTGATCATCACCACAGATAAGACAAGTGTATCGGGGTTTGCGTTTATCCCTATCATCAACAGGTGGTGTTTTGTTTTTCTTAAATTGTGGATTATTTTTATCCTCCTTGTTCTTACCCTTTCCCTTTTTGGATTTATTTTTGTCGGGGGGGGGTAGATTGAAGAGAGTTTACCTCAGAAGTCTTGCCGGTGGGAGGGGTAGGAGACGGAGCATTTTGAACATTAGAAGGAATGGGTTTGGGGTTGTTGCTAGAGGTTTGTACAGAATGAGGTTGGGCATGGAAAGTGCCAATCACACCATAAGTTGCATCAGAGGCAGCAGGAGTAGTTGAAGTAGCGGAAGTAGTAGGACAAGGTGCGTCAGGGAGTAAGTCGTAAAGAGTCCTCGTTTGTGAATAAACGAGGTCGAGGTATTGAGCACGACTGATTGCCTATTCTTCTGTGACAACTCCACCCATGGCGATGTCACGAGCAATGTCATTCACGAATGATTTCATGAACCACTCTGCCAACAACTGATCGGGAAGTTCAAGTTTGATGAGACGTCGTCTCCATCGCCACTCATGAATGCGATCAGAAATATGAGTGGCTTTGGTTTGTTTGAAAGAACTCAAAATCTCGATTCTCATTTCGTAGCGGATCGGTAACTGGTAGTGGGTGAGGAAATCCATAGAGAGGGTGTTGAAGTCGGTGAAGAAGCCTCATGGTAATTCTATATACCACTTCATGGCAGAACCTGTGAGGGTCCGCTGAAAAAGGCATAAACGAATAGAGTCATACATCAAGGAGTTGGATGAGCACCAAAGGTGAAAAGTCATTACATGATTGTTCGGGTCCTCTCCCGGTTTACCATCAAATTTAGGGATGTCGGATGGTAGTTTGGTCGGTATGGCAGGCCATTGAGGAGAGTGACAGATCGAATCATTTAAAATCCTCGACAGATCAGGGAGGTCCAGGGTGGCTAAAAAGGGTAACTGTCTATTCACATGTGAGTATTGGTGACTTTGGGGAGGTAGTCCCGTCGACAGACCAGTGGGACCATAAGCAGTTTGCATATAATGCGAAGATCTGGGCAGATTTGGTGGTTGGTGTGGAGGCAAGTAATCCATAGGGTTGTGCCCTTGAACAGGGACATGGGGTTGAGCGTTCAAGCCCCAAATAGGATTAGACGTGCCTGGATATGGTTGGCCTGTACTAGGGGGTATAACGGATCTAGCTTGAGGTTGTTGCCCCCCAGTCGAGTGAGGATTATGTTGTATAAAATAATTCCAATACTAGGCCAAGGATGGAGGTATGTTTTTTCCATAGGGTGGGGTCAGTGGGGGTTTCCCTCCAATCGGGGGTTGCGTCCCAGTTGGGATTTGTCCTGCAAAAGGGGATTGGGTTTGGCCTCCTTGGTGAAATTGTCCACCAATAGGAATCTGGTAATTAGGTGTGAAAGATGGGATGGTGCCACTAGGTTCGAGTGCCTCCAATAGAGGATGGAAGAGGTCCTCTGGAAGGGGGTCGAGGAAGTGTCGGAATAAAACCGGGAACGAGATGGTGCCCATAAGAAGTGGAAACGCCAGGAGTCCCGGATGAGATTTGTGTAGGAGCGGGAATAGAAGCATTCAACACATGATATATGGGTGGAAGGGTTGGGGTGAATCTGGGTGAAAGCGGTGTGCCAATGGGGGCTTGGCTCGTTGTCGTAGTCTCGGTGCGAGGACTCGTAGTATCTGGGACCATTGTGTAATGGACCGTTTGTAGAGGGATAGTCAAGATGTGGTTAGCTGGCGGAGTGTTTATACCAGAAAAATAATAGGTAGTAGTAAAAGGTATTGCGTCTAGATCAGATGTTTCGGGCAGGTCATGTGCAACAGTGATATCAACGCCTGCTTCGGAGCCAAAGAGATCCCATCTAAAAATGCCAGTAGTCCAAAAAGGATCTTGACCCTCAGGTCCGGCTACTAATCTAGAAGACTGAACAGCTATATCTCCAGAAGAATTCACTCGAATAATACGTCTCTCGGAGTCGGGAGGAAGTTGAAAATCCTCTCGAGAATTGGTAATTCGGAACCGTTCTAAAGAGTTAGTTCTTTCCACTGGTGGGGTGGCAACGTCTTGGACTTCACTCTGTTGAGTAGAGCCCTCCGGTGAGTTGGTAGGCAAGGGTTGAGAACCTTCCAGATCTTCTGGGGGTAGGCCTTGCATTCTACGTGAATGGCGTGGAGGGTCAATTGTGATCGAGTTAGAATTTTACAAAAGAAATTCTATGGCCACCTTGGGTAAACAAACGGCACGCGCTAGTAAAATCTACGAAGAAAAACCAAGCAAACAAGACCTTCCAATTCCGAAGTCACTAGTTGGTGATGAAATCCAACGTTGCGACGACGAGACAAGAAGGGGCTGGGCTAGGGTGGAAAAGTTACGTTGATGACCTGCTTAACGAACTTACACCCTGGTGCAAGCTCCCACACATAATTGTGGGTATACCCTCCAAGGAGCCTGAGTGAGTCTGACCAACGTCAATTCCAAGTACCATGAAGACTTACCCCTTCGCAGACACCTTGTGTAAGACCCTAAGAAGATAGGCTACTAAGGTAACTACCAACAAGAAATATGCCTGGGGGAACAATCGACAGTCCGATCCACACGCAAGGGCAGGGTATCTAGCCTGAAATTAGCTTGAGAGGCTTCCACTCATCATTGTGGGTATACCTTCAAGTGACCCCCGTAATACGTACAATCTCTACACCAATATCAACAAAGCGGGGTGAGTAACTCTGTCAATCTCAATGCGACCTCAGGTTTGGCCCTTGTGTGAGAAGGGCTTCCTAGGACAAAATGTTGCAAATGGAATTTGACGCTCCTTATCACAAGATACTATTGTGTGTTTTGTGCTTTGGAGAGTGTGTCTCACTGCCTATTCCAAACCTTTAGCCTAGCTAATGTTGGTGTAAAAGAGCCCTAGAAAAAGTTACTAGTTGAATTTTAAAATTGCGCAATATTATTAAAGGTTGTTGTTACTCAAAAGGAGATAGAAATGAAACCGATGTTGTGTGAGACTCTGACCCAACAATGCATAAAATAGGAATGAATGATACAAATTTTTGTTCGATGAATCCTATCTACGGGAGGGAAAGAGGAGTTTTCTGGAACAATGTGAACTACGATGTATGATCTTCTCTGAAATGTAATATCAAACAACCATGAACAATGCAAATTCCCTATTCATTCTCTTTCAATACTTGAATGCCAATATTTTCGAATAAAAAGTTGCTTAAAAAAAAGAAAATGTCTTTAATTTTTATTAGAAACCAAGCAACAGGGATGGAACTAAGAAAAAGTAAGCAACGAACGAAAAATAAATACACTATAAGCACCCAAATCTATCTTTCAATGAAGACAAAAATAACAAACTGACAAGACGAGTTTCTTCAAATGCACATGGGTAAAAATTTTCCAAGTAATAAGCAATTGAAAAGGACAATTAATCTAAACTTTTAATCCAATCAAAGGCTCCCGACCAAACAAGCACTCAGATTTCTAAACCGAAGATTATACCCTTGTTAAGAAAAGGTCAAGAGGTAAAAATTGAGAAAAAAGATCAAGAAGTGCCTTCGATTTCCGAAAACTAATCATTCGCAAGATTTGAAGTCAAGAAACATTCAATCACTGGCTAGAAAAGTTCTTCCTAGACACACAAACACATATGGGCATTTGAGGACACAAAAGACTTAATCCAAAATTTTAACAAGTGAGTTTGCAGGCTGGCAATGGAGTACAATGCAAGAATTAAGGATTCTCGCAGGCTAGACATAGGTAGGGTGCGAGAAGTTCGCACTGAACTGAACACTGAGGTGTGAACCTCAGTTATTCTCGTAGGATACAGAGAGGTGCAGTGTGAGAAGGTCTGTAATCAAGCAAATCTTGGAAAAATGGCAGAAATTTTGAGGGAACTTTTGGATCCAGGGAGTCTGTGCGGGTATCCTAAAGACTTAAAGATTGATTGGGAATGAAAAAGGGTAGATCTAGAGAAAATGGCCAAGAAAAAACCATCAAAATGGGTTGTATCCCCAGTGGAGTCGCCAATTTTGTTATCGGATAAATCGGTAGGTGCGGACACTAACAGATCTCCCTAGATCCACCTGGATCTAGAACAAAACAGGACAGGACATGACTCTTTCGCTAAGTTGCAATCATTGAATCTACTACTAAGAAGTAATGAGTGACATACCTTTATATCGCTTCCTTAGGTCTCTGTTGTTCCCACTTCGCTCCGGTGCTCTTGTGAAATCGGGTTCAAGACAACACAAACCAACCAAAGTGAAGATAGTAAAGTATATTCAATGTCAACCTATGCATATGATCAAGGAGTTATGCAATAAAATAAGAGTGATTTTATGGGAAAGGGACATGTCGTTGTATTATATTAAATGAAAGTAGAAGATACAACCGGATCACCTTGATGTCGCAAGCTTCCTTTCAGTGACCCTTGGTTCCAACACACACACTTGCTCTGTATTCGTATGAGGAAGATCCAATACAACTTGATAGACCAGATAGAGTATTCAAGCTTCTGTCCAAGCAGAGTTCTTCACACAATCATTTCACCAATTCTTCATTCAATCTTCCTTAACCTTTTCCATGGGAAACCTATCAATATATAGGAGAAGGAGGGATGGTTACATGGATGAGGATGATCCCACCAAATCTGAGAAGTCAGTAGGATGCCAACCATGCGAATGCCAACTCATTTTCTAGAAGATTCCCTTCTAGAACCTTCGTGACCTCTTCTCTTCTTCAAGCTTAAAAACAGGTTCGCACCCTACCTATAGAGCAGACTGCGAACAATTTGCACCCTAAGTGTGGGTAGCCTGCGAGAATGAGGGATTTTCGCACCCTGTAACATAGGCAGCCTGCGAACTCATCTTAAAATTGTGTTTTTTGGAAGAAGACAACAGTCACCTTTCTCGGGCAAAAAGTCCTTGTGGGAGCCTGAATACATTACATGTAGAGACATCACCAGAGTGACCAAAATCATGTGTAACACACACATAACTTGAAAAACACCAAATGGTGTCATATTTGTGAATCTCATAGCCATAGAACATCTGAATGTCGATTAAATGCACAGAATAGAACAAATGTGCACACAACTTACTATACATAA
>ML826818.1:37073-79736 GCA_009831015.1 Picea engelmannii
AAACTAACCTTAGCAAGGTAAATCTACAAGGGTGTAAACCTTTTTACTCCTTGTAGCAACCTTTGCAAAATAGCTTTTTCAATGACAAATAGATGGATCTTGATGGAGGGTGTATTCCCTTATACTCCTCCAAGGATCTAGACAAATTAACCTTGAAACAAGAATAAACAACACACTTATGTAGGAATTCCTTAACAATTCCAAGAGATAGCATGAAAAAACCTTCTTTATTAAGAACATTCCATCACAATTGCAAAGAGACAAGAACCAAGAGATAGCACATAGCTTCTTCCTCCAGTAGACAAGTAAAACCATCCGCAAAACATCAAGAGAGAGATAGAGAAAATTACCCAATTAGGGTGAAAATTTCATCCAATAATGTATGTAATTCTCAAGCACATGATGATAAAATGACATTGAGGTGACCTCTATTTATATGAGGTCACCTAAAACCAATTTGTCCACTTTTTAAAATGTCAACAACAAATTAGAGAGGCCGACCTTTTCTATTTGCTCTTTTAAAATTTTAAATTACAAAATACATAAAGTAATTCCCTTTTTAGGGGTGATGTCATGCCCTAAAGGGTGACATTAGGCTTCCAAGAGAGACGTTGAGCCTCTTGATGAAGATCGATGGGCCTCCAAAGGCCATGTGCCTTGCCACCAAGTGCTCTAGTGCACTCCATGTGTCTTTCTCTCCATCAAACCATGTCACATCACCATGAATCCAAAGGCAACATTCATCCTCCCAATTGTCCAATGAGAAGGGGTGCATCATCCAACCTGTGGGGTTCATGCCCCTATGAAGGTCCAAGCAACCTTGTGCCTCCACGAACAAGATTTCACCTGGAAAGGCCCTGCAAAGACAAACAAGTACGCCCTCCAGTAGTCCACAAGTCACAAGTATCATTCCAAGTAAGCCATATTTAATAAAATAACCACCCAAACATGTGTGTCAAATCCCCCCTTTTCAAAACAAGCAAATGCTCAAAGACCATATTCAATGCAACCTTTTTCCAAGCCCTTTATTTGCCATTAATTGATTAAGGTCCGAACATTGGGTACTATATGCAAGGGAAAGTAAAGAGTATTGTAATGCCACTTGAGGCTAGAACACATTGAGTGCCATGTGAAAGGAAAGTAAAAGACACCACAATGCATTCCCTCAACAAGTAGGACATTTATTAGTTATGTGTTGCATTGTACAGGTCCTTGAGTTTTTTATAGAGAAGCATTTCATTTCCCTTTGGACCTTAGAGCGAGCATCTGGAGGATAATTTATTGGATTTTATCTTTTACTAGCTACAGTCCTTTGGGCCTTTACGCCCTTCTTCCCATGAAATGAGGTACAAGCCCTTCTTGGGTCACTAATGCCCAAAAACCTAGAAGATGAGGAGACAAAGGGGAAGTAGTGTGGAAAGTGGCAAGTATGTATGAAAATGGTACGATGGCCCTTAAAGGAGGCCCCCTAGTAGCAACCCTTTTCCCCAGGGTGACCTACTTACTAGGAAAACATGTCAACCACCAAGGTGAAATGACGCAAAAGGCATAATTTCCAAGTAAGCATTTTCAAAATCAAGAAAGGAACATTTGCAACATGTTTAAATGCTTCATTTTCAAAATGACACTTACCAGGATACCAGACTTTTTACCACATGAAGCAAGACTCGTTGTCCTATGTGAACCAAGTTGGTGTGGTGGATGGTGTTTCTACTAACTAAATGTGATGTGTGGCAAGAAAAGTGGCTTTATCCTCTGATTCGGCTCTCGACACTCCATGTTTACAACCTACGGGCCTCGAGACATCATCTCCTTAGTTACCCCTAGGAATAGAGGGGTAGCATTTCCTAACCATTTCTCTTCTTCAATGTACAACCAACTCCTCAAAACCCTCCAAGGAATGTTCAAGCCCTTGGTTCCATGTTCTCACCAAAACGTGTTAGATTTCCCAAGGCATTCCATGTCTATATAAAGGCAACTCTTGTCGAATTAAATGATTCACCAAGTTATTCCATAATGTGGTTCGCATTGTCTATCCCTACTACCTTTTGCCTTAGTTTATTTTGTATGCTTGAGTTGATTGGGTAGGGATGCCTAGTTCCACATGAAGCCAAATTCCTTACAAGTCCCAAGCTAAATAAACGGAACACAAGATATCTAATTTGGACCAAAAAAATAACGGAGCTCATATAGTTTGAGTCGGCCATATTGTTAAGAACATGTGTTCCAAGGGTTCAAATCTAAACGGGGGTAGGTTATATACACCTTTGTAAACTAAATTATCCAAATTGCATCATGGAGGGGGTCCCTTGTCCCATAAACAAAGGGGTCTCATACATCAATTTGATTTTTGGCTAGGTCGTGATCTTAAAAATTGATTATTATTATTATTATTATTATTATTACAAGGTAACTCTTCTACACAAAAAGAAATATATAAATCAATAGAATCAATGTAGATTATATATGAAGTTTCGGGGATTATTTTAAGTGGTTTAAATTTCCATGTCAAAATTGCGTTGGGCAAGGAGGTCATGAGATCAAATCCACCTAGGTCCTTAGGGGTTAGAAATACATGTTGTCTGTTGGTGGCATTTACCCCGGGCACCATTCATAGAATGTGAGGAAGTGTTTAGAAGGTTTCCTAGTGAAAATATTCCTTAGGTAAAAAGTATGCCATGTATGAAAGATGCGACAAAAGGGGTTTAGGACAACATAACCACCCAACTACTTCAACTATTGCAAGAAGCATAAAACAATATAACTCATCTAGTTCGAGACCCTCAACAATACAACACAAGGAAACAAACTCAAAAGATTTATAATCAATAATAAAAAAGAATCCATACTAATTATAAATTATTATTGTAACATCCCTGCTATAATCCCCAGTTTAATTAATGCATAATGTAGATATTGTTATCGCAGAAACTGTAGGTTGGGAAAAGCCCGAACCAATCCACTAGATTGTGTTAATGGTGGAAGAGTTTACCCACTGTCACCTCAAATAAACCCTCCCCTCACTTTAGTGAAGGAGAAATCCAACACAAGGGGGGAATCTCGGGTGACCCTAGAGGAAAATGAGATGGAAATTGAGGTTATGGAAGTGAAGCCCCTATAGGTTATGGAAGTGAAAGGCTTGGGTTGAAACCTTGTTGATGACAGAAGGTTGCCAAGAAGTAGTGTACCTGGAGAATATTCTTGTACCTGCCCAAGACACAAGGAAAAACAAGCATACAAGCCAAGATATCCAATGGAAAATTAAGTGAAGCTTGTTGTCCTATATAGAATCAGTAAGGAATGATATAACTCAGCAAGTAAACGATAATAAAATCTACTAAATAAGTCACTACAAGTCTATTAAAGATGCAAAAGATTAGCTAGCAATGACTAGTATAACTCAAGTGAGATAGAGCAAGACTTTAGCAACAATATAGGGGTATTTTAAAAAAATGTTGCAGAGATATTATAACAGCCTTATGGCTGTAGCAAAATATTCCTACAACAGAAAATTCCAACCACCTAAAGTTACAAGTAAACCACCCAAAAGATGCTAAATGACAAGTAGATTATTATGGCACTTTTATAGCAAATTATGACGGTTGAAAAGAGAGCAAGAATAGAAGTTTTAAAGCAATCTGCTACAACCCTAATGTCTGTAGCTTTAAGTTATAACAGAAATAAGATATCCTTAGCCAATAAAAATTCCCTATTGGCCTTAGCAAGCTTAAAGCACATATAAAAGATTTCACTTCAAACAATTTGAATATCTCGTAAAATCATGTTACCCAATGCAAGTAATTTTATTTCTTCAATGCAAAAAAACATATTAGTGCCTTTTAAAATATGGGCAAATGGAGTCTTGGATGTGAGAGTTAGATCCACAATATCCCTAGGGGTGTAAGCCCTTTTACTTCCTAGGGCATGCAGATCAAACTAAGGTAGATCTAGGAGGGTGTACACCTTTTTACTCCTCCTAGCAACCTTGGTAAAAATAACGTATCCACTAGCAAAGAGATGAATTTTTAGAAGAGGGTGTATGTACTTATACTCCTCCTAGGGTTTAGAACAAGAATAACATGGAGCAAGGAGAAAACACCAAATAAATGCATACATTTCCTTACCAATTTCACAAGATGCAAGATCAAACCTTAGTTTACCAAGTACATTCCACCACAAAGCAAGAGAGTAAGCCTACAACATGTGTGCACCACCTTAGCTCCACAAAATACCAAGAAACATCACCAAAATACATTTGCACAAGAAAGGGATATCAGAGTTTCCCAAATGAAATATACAAGAGAGTTGTTTTTCCATTTCAGCCAAGTCTCTTCTCCAAAATGGGAGAGCTACGATAACATGAAATACAAATGATCTCTATTTAATATACAAATCTTACTAAAAGCGCTTGTCCACTTAATTTTAGGGTAAACCACAAAGTAAGGGGTAAAAAACCCTTAATTTTCCCCTTTAAATTACAAAATTCAAATTTAACTTTAAAAAAGCACATAAGAAACCCTAATGTGACATCATTCCTCTTCTACGGTGATGTTTTGGCACTTTTTACAAGTTGTAGGAGTTGAAGATGGAGGTCTTTGGGCCTTCTAGGGCCTCCTTCTCATGCGCTAGGTCTCACTCCTCCAATTCAATCCTTATCCCGTCAAAACATGCCAAGTGTCAATCAACAACAACAACACCACCACAACCCTAGCCCTAGCGTGACGCCAAGCTCCTCAAATGTGACGTTTTGTCCTCAAGAGAAAATTTTGGGGCTAACAAAGGGTTGGGTTAGGTCCTCTCTGGTGTCTCCTCATACCTCCAAAGGCTAGAATCATCGTCCAATGCATGGGCCATGGTAACCTGTGGGATTCAAGCCCCAAGAAAGCTCGAGTTAGGCTTGTTCTTCCAAATCTGTCCACCAAGCAAGGCCCTACAAAGACAATGAATACGCCCTCCAAGGATTTCAAGTCAAATACATCATGATAATTAAATCAAGTCAATAAAATATATGTCTAAGCATGCAAATTCAAAACCACCTCATCGAAATAAACAAGTGTTCAAAGACCCTATACAATTTGCTAAGTTTAGTTATGGGAGGGTTGACAAAGCGACCTATTGGGTGAATCGTACCTCAAGTTTAGGAGTGTTTCCCAAGTGGGACCCTCTCTAAGACATGTGGACAAAGTGACATGGATGGGGGAAAGACTCTTAGGAATGGGGTTCATGACATACGAGGGATCATAGTATCTCATTTATGGGTGTCTTTGTAGAGGGTGTGTTGCACCTTCATTTTCAATGCATCCTTTTTCCAAACCCATTTATTATCTTTAGTTTCTTTAAGATGTTTCCAAGTTGAAGCCAAGGTGGGGCATCTAACTAAGCATAAAAAACAGTGCCCACCTTGACTCTACCCTGGTCACATCATGCTTCCCCAAGTTGAAGACAATGTGTGGGGCTTCTATCTAAGCATTAAAAATATTGCCCACACATGCTCCACTTTGGTTGGAATTTTGTATTAGTTATTTTTCACGGGTCCCGTCAGTTTCTTATGAGAGACATTTCAACGTTCTCAGGATCCCTGCATGAGCATATAGAAGGTTCATGTTTGGATTTTATCTTTTTCCAGCTACAAACCTCTGGGCCTTCAGCCCCTTCTTCCCATGAAATGAGGGACAATCCCTTCTTGGGTCAGTACACCCAAAAATCCCAAAAGGTAAGTGTTGGTTGTGGAGCTTGATTATCTTCTTGATTCATAGGTTTGTTTCAATCATGCTTAGATCCCATTTCTTTATGGAGGGGTGTGGGGGGGCTTGCTTCCCCACTATTGTCTCCCCTTGGCGAGGGATTCGGGGAAAGCACCCCGAAGCAAAATTTTTGGAAAAATTGACTTGTAAAATATTGCAATTTTGTAGTCAATTTGGATCATTCATTATAAGGTTGCAGATAGCAAGGCCCATTGCCTTATAAAATTAGAGAAAATCCCATTATCTCTCGGAAACCAGCTGGTGTGGTGGATGCCTTCTGAAAATCTACAACCTTTACTGTGGTGACAAGGGTCTCCATCTCTGCAAATGGATACAGTTGGTCATGTAGGCTCTCGGTACTCTGTGTCTACAACCTGAGGGCCTCGAGACATAATCTCCTTAGTTATCCCACAAAATGGGGATAACATCTGGCTCCTACTTGGGGACATGTGCTCGTCGTAGAGTGCATGAGAACCGCAACATCTCCTGGTAGACTTGTGCCTACCAAAACTCAGAAAGAAGGATCAGAGCATCTAGGGTGGTGCCATCACCCTTTATCCATATATATATAATCCAAAAATGAAAAATAATCTAGAAAAGAAAAATTTTGACTTTTTTTCAAAAATTTCTAAACTAAGCATGAAATCAATATGCAAGTAGAGAAAAATAAGAATGAAATGCAATTTAACTAATATGAGCAATCAAGATGCAAATGCAAGAAATCAAAATGACCTACCTACTTACCTGGGGCCTTGGGGCCCTGAAGATCAAGTGATGGATGATGTCAGGTGAAGTCATACAACCAATGCAACCAGTTGATCATCTCATCAAAGTATCTTCCCCTATGATTAATCACATAATACAACAAAGATAAGTCAAGCACATAATAATCATGAGTATAAACACACATGAAATAAAACTCATGGAGATGGGTGGGAGGGAGGAAATATTGATGGAAAGAATATCTGCCACTGTGATCATGCAAGGAATCCTACCTGAAGTGATAGACACAATCTTGATCAATCCATCTTTGAAGGGGGCTACTATATGTAGATGAAGGCTCATGTTCATCTACGCACAAAGACTCAATGCTTGTCGAGGACTGAGAGGAAAAGAGAGATCGAAAGAATACTGCATGGTCTCTTGGAGAAGAGGATAAGAGGTAAGGAACAGCCTCAGGTGTAGAAAAAAATCACCTCTTCACCTGCGAATCTTCATGAAAATCTCCAAGATGAAAATACTTCCGCTTTGAAGAATGAGCCTATGATCCCTCTAAGATGGCCACGTCCTAGTATTCCTCCAAAGTTGAGGACAAAAGTGGCCAAGTTTCCCCAAATAAATATGTAATTATGTCATCATCAGGCTCCCAAACATATGAACCATATACGCATGAAAATTAGTCCTTTAAAGATGACAACTCAAACCCCTTTTCCTGAGGGATACCATCAATGTCATAAATGGGGTCGATATTGAAAATGAGACGACCAAAGTTCCACCTGCATCCGCCAATCTGTATGAAAGTGTTTATACGCTCGTCAACCATGTGTAAAGGTTATTTCACAAGACCATCAACAAATATGACCATCTCTTTGTTTTCATGTGCAGGAGGAGTAGTGACATGGACGTCATCATCAGGTGGAAGAGCATATGCGAGTGCTTCATCTTCGTCAAATGCATCATCTAGATCGTCATCATGAGAAAATTCATCGAGATCTTCTTGGTAGCTTTCTTCATATGTCTCTTCTTTAATCACTTCTTCATCGTCAAGGTTAGGAAACGACTCGTTTAAGTGATTTATCATTTCCTTAGCAGCTTTATCAACAGCCTTTTCCTTTTCCATCTATAAAAATGCCATCTTTGAGTCATACCAAGTTCTGGATGAGGGTTCATCCCATGGTGCCATAATTCCATTGATCGAAAAGACATCTCAATGGAGTCGCCAGGTGAGGTCAAGTCTCACCAAAGAACGCAAAGGTGGGCTCGTGGCCAATGAATTCCCCAAACAATCTTCAAGGGAAACTTATGAAGGGTGGAAAAGGAAACTTCCTTCAATGGAGTCATCAAGCAAGCTAAGGGATAGAGGCTTTGAGAGGGAAGCTTGCTAAAGTGTCATTAGGGCACGAAGAGGATTCAAAATCCTCCCTGGCAACAACGCCAAAATGTTATCATACAAGTTGTAGGTTGGGAAAAGCCCGACCCAACCACCAAGTGGCAACAATTTAAGGGACATTATACCCAATGTCACCTCGATATAGGTCTCGCACTTCAAGGGTGGTTAGGTCACTCTAGGGAGGCGATCCCAGTGACCCTGGGGGGATTGAGATGGATGGAAAGGAAGGCAAAGAAGCGTCCCCCTAAAGGTCAATAAGGGAAGAGGAAAGTGGCTTTGATGACTCGTCTCCAGAATTTTTTAAAGCTACCAAGTCTTTGGGTACCTACAAAAGTGATTGTACCTGCCCGATACACAAGAAAATCCAAGGTTGCATATAGTATGTTAGGTGGACAAACAAGTGAAGATTTTTTTCCCTAATTTTCAGGGATCAAACAATATTAATTATCAGCAATATAATGATAAGAGAGGCTGCAATTAAAGCTGCTAAAAGTTCATTTAAACATGCAATAGGTGAACCAACAATGACTAGTCTAGCTTGCACAAAAAAGTATGAAACTTGAGCAGTCAAACAAGGATGTTATAAAACATTTCTACAGTAAAATTTATCAGCCTTATGGCTGTAGCATACAATGCATTACATCAGAAAAAATATCCAATGAAACTTTCTGAAAGGTTGCCCAAAAAGTGTGCTATAGCAAGTAGAATAAGAGGGAAAAAGTTTAGCTTAAGTCTAGGGTTAGTTTGTGAGATATTAGGGTTATACAATTAAGGATTTTGCAGCCTTGTGGCTGTAAGTTTAGTTGTTAACATCAACAAAAATTGTTTGGAGAAAGAGGACACCTCAAGGAGGCAAGGATGCTTGTAGCATCAAGTATACAATCCAAGTAAGAGAGCATCAAAAAGTGAAATTGTCATGTTTACCAATGCAAAGATTTTACATATTCAATGCAAACTTGAAAGATGATTAGTGCCTTACTATTGGGTTTATGGGGTCAATGAAAGAAATGGTTTGGCTAAGCACTTGGGGGTGTATGCCCTTGTAATTCCCAAGTGTAGATAAGTCAATATAGGAGATGCCATGAGGGTGTATGCCCTTGTAATTCTCTTGGCACAACCTTGAAAAGTATTTGACCTTGAGAAGTGAAACTTGGACGAAATTGTTTGGTCTACAAATCCCTAGGGGTGTAAGCCCTTTTACTTCCTAGGGTTTTCAAAAAAAACCAAGGTGACCTTAGACGGTGTACACTCTTGTAGTTCTCAAGGACACCTTGTGAAAAATTACATTTGTTGAACAATTAAACAAACCTTGGGGGGTAGGGTGTATGCCCTTATACTCCTCCAAGGGTTTTAACCAACAATAATCATGGAAAGAGTAAGACAAAAGATAATAAATGCAGATTTTTCCCTTACCAATTCCACAAGAAGCTAGATCAAACCCTAATCTTCCAAGTTAAGTCCATCCACATGCATAAGAAAGAGTCTCCAAGCATAGCGCATCACTTTTCACCATCAATAGAAAGAACAAATAATAGCAATAAGCAAAAGAGAGAAAATCCTCCAAGGCTAGAAAAAAATTCATTCCAAGGCCTCTCCAAATGGGATAGTTATGTAAATGAGATCTTATGATCTCTATTTATACAAAATGTCTCCAAAATAGTTTTTCCACATAATATTAGGGTAAACCACAAGACTATGGGTCAACAACCTTAATCTTGCCCCTTTTACAAAATAATATTTAACAATTCACTGAAAATTTACTTTTACACAAGATGAAACCCTAACTTAAGGTGACGTCACCCCTTTAGGGGACGTCACCCCTTTAGGGGACGTTTTGACACTAGGAGCAAGTCATTGGTGTTGGAGAAGTGTAGATAGGCCTCCCAAGGCCACATGTCAATTATCCAAGTCGTTTTCTTCATGGTCAAAGCCTCATTCTCCTCAAAACGTCCTTGTGCCAATGCATAACAACCTCACCACCAAACCCTAGCCCTCCTAGATGATTCCATGCCTCAAAGGGTGATTTTTTTCCTCTCCTAGGAAAAATGTTTGGCATGTGCAGGCTAGGTTGTGTCGTCCACCATGTCTTTTAGGCCTCCAAAGTTTCATCTCTCTCATCCGGCATGGGGGCCCTTAGCATCCAACCTATGGGCTTCAAGCCCCATGGAAGCCCAAGATAGGCTTGTTCCTCCAAAATTGTCCACCAACTAGGTCCTCTAAAGACAAATAAGCGCGCCCTCCAAGGATCTCAAGTCAAAATATCACGATAAGTAAATCAATTCAATAAATGAGCTACCTAGGAATGTGCATCAAAGATTACCATGCCATACAAGTAAGTGCTCAAAGACATTATGTGACTTGCCAAGATTGGATATGGGAGGGTTGACAAGGTGTCCTAATGGGTAGATATTGTCTAGGTAAAGGAGTGTTTCCCAAGTGATCCCTTTCTAATCCATGTAAAATGGATGAAGCGGTTAAGGATCAAGACTCATTGGGCATGGGGTTCATGGCATACAAGGGGTTGTAGTGTCTCATTCATGGGTGCCTTTGTAGAGGGTGTGTGGCACCTTCGTTCACAATGCAATTTTTCCAAGCCCATTATTTTTCCATTTGTTTCTTTCATAATTTAGGGACAAGTTGAAGTCCATTGTCCTCGCGCGGTGTTCAGATAATGACACTGTCACCCAAAAATACCTAGTGGAAATGAGAAGGTTGCCTCGTGATAAGACCCCCTTTCTCTTAGCCATGCAATTGAGAGTCATTACCCTGGCCTGGTGACCAGATGATGGTAATGTCATACCACTAGATATCCATGAACATGATAGGTCATTTCATGATGAGACCTTCTATCCTCCAACTAACCTTTTAAGCATTCATAATCATATTTCTTGTGGGTCTCCCTTTTCTTACAGATAAGTGTTTCATTGCTTTCTTAGGTGATCCTTAGTCAAAGCATTTGGAAGGTTTATAAGTAGGATTTTATCTTTTACCCAACAACAATCCCTCTGGTCCTTCAACCCCTTCTTCCCAAAGAATGAGGCACAACCCCTTCTTGGGTCAGTACACCCTAAAACCCCAAGAGATAAGGAAATGGGGGGTTTTAAGTTATGGAAAGTGGTAAGTATGATCGGGAACGATATGATGGATCTTCAAGGGAGTTCCTAGTAGCAAACCCATCCCAAGGAAAGACCACTTACTAGGGCACAATGTCAACCACCAAGGTGAAATAGGGCAAAAGGCATAATGTCCAAGCATATGTCATGAAATCTAAAGCAGTCTAAGATACAACATACTCAAATGCCTCAAATATTGAAATGACACTCACCATAATACCTAACTTGTACATCGTGGAGCAAGGCCCATTTCCTCTCGGAAGCCAGTTGGTGTGGTGGATGTCGTTTGAAAATCTACGACCTCTATGGTGGTGAGAAGGGTCTCCATCTGTGCCAGTGGATATTGTTGGTCATGTAGTCTCTCGGTACTCCATGTCTGCAACTTGAAGGCATCGAGACATAATCTCCTTAGTTATCCCACAAAATGGGGATAACATATAATACATGGATTGTACCTCATGGAGCAAGACCCAATGTCTTCCAGAAGCAAGTTAATGTGGTGGATACCCTCATGATGAACCTGAGATCTGTGGTGAAGCGGGCCTCTATCTGTGAAAGTGGACATTGTTGGTCAAGTTGTCTCTCGGTACTCCATGTATCCAACCTGAGGGCCTCGAGACATCATCTCCTTAGCTATCCCTACGAATTGGGGATAACATCTGGCTCCTACTTGGGGACATGTACTTGTCGTAGAGTGCATGAGAACCACAACATCTCCCGGTAGGCCTGTTCCTACACACACTGAAATAGCAAACCGTTAAGTTTAGGATGGCTCACTCATCCTTTGTCCACATAAATAAATCCAAAAATTTGAAAATGACAACTAATTTAGAAAATATTTTTTTTGCATTTTTCATATATATGATGAAAAGAGAAACATGTAAATCAATAATGCAAGTAGAGAAAATGAAAATCAAAGATGAATTACAACTAAGCTACCATGAGAAATCAATATGAAAATGCAATAAATCAAGATGACCTACCTACTTACCTAAGGTCTTGGGGCCCTGAAGATCAGGTGATAGGTGATGTCAAACATACAACCAATGCAACCATATGTTCATCATTTCATCAAGGTATCTCCCTGTGTGCTTAATCGTGAAATAATACAAGGATAAGTTGAGTACAAAAGAATGTTGAGCATAAATAGACATATAATCAATCATGAAATGAAACTCATGGAGATGGGTGGGAGGGAGGAAATATTGTTGAAAAGAGCTTCTACAATTTTGATCATTCCATAAATCATGCCTGAAAGGATATCCACAAGCTCGATCAACCCATCTCTGAAGATGGATACCATGTGTAGACGATGGCTCATCTTCATCCCCATTAGTATGATCGTTTCTTCCTGGAGAATGAGATCCCAAAAAGACCCCATGATTTCCCTTATAAGAAGAAATGAGGTAAGGGATAAGCTCGGGTCTAGAAAAACATTGCCTCTTCATCTGCAAATCCTCGTAAAAATCCACAAGATGAAAATACTTTTTTCTTTATAGAGTGAGCCTTTAATTGCTCTGGGATGGCCACATCATGGTGTTCATCTGAAATTAGCCTTAGAGTGAGCCTTTGATTGCTCTGGGATGCCCACATCATGGTGTTCATCTAAAATTAGCCTTAGAGTGAGCCTTTGATTGGTCTGGGATGGCCATGTCATGATCTCCCAATCTGTATGAAAGTGTCTATATGCTCATCAACCATATCCAAGGTTTCTTTCATAAGACCATCAGTGTGATTAAAAATCTCCATCTCTTTGTCTTTATGTGCAAGACGAACAAAGGCTAGGGCAGCTTCAACTGGATCTTCAAATTATTCATCATTGAGACTAATTGCTTCTTCAACTTCATGTGCAGGAGGAAATCAAGGTTGAAAGACTTCATCTTTGTCAAGCAGGACAATGGACATTGATGTCTCATCTGGGTCTTCATCATTGAGATATTCTTGACAGTTTTCTTCATGGATTTGTTCTTCTTCTACAATAGGTGGACGATACTCTTCGTCAATTTTCCATTTCCCATCTATTGTCTCATCATTCATGAGAAAACCTTCTCTGCAAAGAGCGTGGTTGAGCTATTGGAAAGTATCTTTGCAAAATTTGACTAGTTGGTCGATAATGCTTGAGAAATTATTCAATGAGCTTTGTATAAGATGGGATACTTTTCGGATTACATGAGTGTACAAGCCAACTCCTTTGACTTGATTCCAGTGAAGATACAAAATTTTTCATCAACATATCTTCATGTAGCAAATTTAAGCTTGAAGCATACTTCATATAATTCACGACATGGGTGACTGCTAGAGATGGAACAACATTAAATTTAGGGAAACTTTCCCTCCATTTTGTAGAGCAATGATTTGGATATTTGGAGATATTCTAAACATCAACAGAAGGGTACACCTTATGGAATGCCCATGGTAAGTCCTGTGAGGCCATGTCTCCATTATTTAGGGTAATACCTCAATGTAGTCACCAGATGAACTTTATGAAAAGCTCATAAAGGGTGGAAGGGGAACGTCCTCCAAGTGGAGTCGCTAGGAAACCTAGGGGTAAAGGCTTTGCAATGGAAGCTTGACAAAGTGTCGTTAGATGACGAAAGAGGATTCAAAATCCTCTCCAAAAATGATGCCAAAATGTTATGCACACACTGTAGGTTGGGAAAAGCTCAAACCAATCCAATAGATGGCGATAACGGTGGGAGAGTTTACCCACTCACACCTCATATAAACCCTTCCCTTGCGTTAGTGAAGTAGAAATCCAACACA
Source organism: Picea engelmannii (assembly GCA_009831015.1). NCBI lineage: Eukaryota > Viridiplantae > Streptophyta > Pinopsida > Pinales > Pinaceae > Picea > Picea engelmannii. Next base: position 50,804 of record ML826818.1, read on the forward strand.
AAGGGGTAATCTCGAGTGACCCTAGGGGAAATGAGATGGAATTTGAGGTTATGGAAGTGAAGCCCCTTGTTGGGCGTAGACCGATTTTGAGGAAGAATCCAATTTTGGAAAGTAAAGCTTAAATTAGAAAAGTTTAGCTGGAAGAAAAAACAACACATGTGAGGGAAAGCAGCATACAAACGAGGAAATCATGCAAGGGGCGCATGCAGGAAAACCTAACCACATTAGGATTAGGGTTTTTGTAGGAGATGGTAACGGATGATAAGATGGAAATCAGTATAAATAAGTGCCTAGGAGGTCTAGGTTGGGGGTTCCTAAGTTTTGTAATGTTCGGTGAAGGAAACTACTGTAATATCTAATACCATTTTTGTAAGTTGTTGAGTTGTAGGATAGTCAAACAACTAGATCCCGAGGGTTAGATCCAAGGCTAAGGAGCCTGGTGCAATCTAGTCAGCCTCATAGGGATTGTGGAACCTATTTTGTGATTGTGTGATCATAAATTGTAGTGTGCACAACGCCATATATTACAGAACCATAATAAAAGAGCCTAAGACCCAGATCTTTATGGATGTATCCCGGGAGGGGGTGAACCACTGTAACACTTGTGTTATGTGATGTGTTTATTGCATAATTACTTTCTGTGAGTAGTTAGTTCATGAATGAATAATTCTATGAGATCTGTCAATTTTTAGATTTATTAGAATGCATGCATACACTTAATAGATGAATGGATCTTAAGAATAATAGAAGGAACTACTAGATCAAGGCTTCAGAAGATGAATTGCAATCTCAGATCCCCACTCTTTCCTAGACTGCAAGCATTTGAGCATTGCAGTCACCCATAGAACTATCTCAGGTGAGATTGCACAGTACACTTTGTGTGTTATGTTTCCTTCTAGTTTACCAGGAGGGCCGATAGTTTTAGAGGGATTTTTTGGAAGCTCCAAGAGTAGGAAGAGAGAGTAGTAACCAACAAATGGTTTTGTTGCCAGTTGGAACTACATGGGATTGAGTTAGTGGGATTCGTGAAAGAATTGCGAAAAGAATGAAGGTATAAAAAGGAATGTCCAGACCATGGAATCCAATGAAGGAGGAGATTGAAAGATGGTTGAAAACAAAGGAGCTTGAGTTTGTGCAGAAGGGTAACAAAAACCCTAAATTAACACAGTGTAAATATTTGGACAAGTATGTGTTTAGCGACTTGCACGAGGCCTTTTTCTGTGATTTCCCGCATGTGTTGCAATAGTGGCTATTGAGGTTGAAATACAACCACCCTACAAATCGAATCAGACAACTCGAGTGGAATCATGTGGAGATCGCGCAGTTACAACATGTTAACAACAAATTCACACGCGTAGTAGATTTCTGGCTAGACAGTATTGTTGCAGGGTTCATCATAGAATTTGCAGTAGATATTGTGAAGTCTTACAGCACAGCAGAATGAGAGTTCCTAAAAGGACCTAGAGGTAGGTATATCAGATCGCTCTATACTTCAATCAAGATATTACTGTATAACAAAGGTGTGATGACTATGGAAACAGACAACTAAACTTCCATGCGTGCATGGGGGAAGGGGGGAAGCACTGACAAGAGCTAGATAATGGGGAAAGATATGGATAAGTGAAAGAAGGAGGAGGCCTTGGACCCAATCATGATGGAGGAATATTAGATCAAGTAGATAATGGAAACAACTGGAAAAATGCGTAGTGGAGTACCCTACCAATATAAGATGAATAATAAGAAGAGAGCCATAGTAGATAGAGAGGGCTTGGCAAGTGATGAAGAAGAGGTAGAGGATCTCTGGGTTGTGGAGAAGATTGAGGAAATCCTGGGTGCAACATATTAAAGGAATACAAGATGTCCTAGGGTAGGAACATAAGGAAACACTCATATCCATATCAGTGTCAGTGTGGAACCCATAACGCCATGTGTGACTAACACACCAGAAAGAACACCATCGTTTAGGAAACCGAATTTTAGTAGAAGAAAGACAACATGAAGTGCACCCAGTTAGGGAACAATGACTGGAGGATCCAGTTCAGGAAGTAGTAGTCAAGTATCTACACCGCGCGGAGGTCGTAGTTAATCACCGTTCAAAATGGCAAGACATGATCCCACCATCAGGTTACCCGAATTCAAGGGAGAAGCATCAGAGGATCCTGAAAAGAACTTGTTTATCTGTGAGAAGATTTGGGAAGTGAAGCAGATCATAGATGAGGATACAAAATTTGTGCAGTTAACTATCACACTAAGAGACTGCGCACTATATTGGTACATGAGCTTAGTTGTAAATAATCCACTAGGAGCAACACAGACGATTGTAGATGTCAAAAAGCTATTGATAAATGAATTTCAAAAGCCTAGCTTAGAGGACCAATATATGAATGAGATGATTGAAATCAGACAAAAACCAGGTGATTTTGTTTTGGATATTGATCATAGGTTTAAACGTCTTAAAGGTAAGTTGAAGTATGTCATGACTGATATGCAACATAGACATCTCTTACTGAACTCACTATTACCACATCTGAAATACCCTTTGAGGTAGCAGAAGTTTCAAAATCAGGTAGAGGCTCTACAAGAAACCCTACAACTGGAAGAGAGCCAGTATCAAAAGATAGATCCAACAATAGAGGAGTTGAAGGAGGATTAAAAAAACCTCACATTTCAACTAAACCAGAATAAGAGCAAAGAGAAAAGAGAATTTGTTTGGTGTACCACATGCAGGACAAAAGGACATCACAAGAATGAGTGCCCAACTTTCGTGCGGTACATGGCAACATGGCTACCAAACCCTTTGCCAACAGGAGGACCATGGTGCGAGATCTGTAAAACACATGGACATGACCCATATCATTGTCCCGTGATGCAGAAGTATCAGACAGTATCTAAGAGTTAATATTGCAAATTTTGCAAATCAATGGGTCATGATGACAAAGATTGTAGGACAATGGACTTGATGCGAGACAGAACGTCATACAACTATAGGGTGCAGGTAGAAATGATAATAGGGAAAGATGCACCTCATTTTAACCAGGTACCACCTCTATACAACACTGCTCAAAAACAATACAACATTGCACAGCCTCAGTATAATAACATGTAGCCACAGTATAACCCCATGCGATATAATCGGGTGCCTCAATACAACACACCACGAGCAGATCGAGGAGGATACAGAGGTGGAGGACGAGGAAGAGGAGGATTTGGAAGAGGCATAGGTCCAGTAGTGTACCACAATTTCCAACAACTAGGACATTGTGCAAGGGAATGTCCACTTCCACCTGCGACATGCATGTACTGTCGTGCAACAGACCATGATACAGAGGATTGTCCAACAATATTGGGAAAAATTCAAGAAAAGCAAAATCAAAACTATCAGAATGTTCAGTGGATTTTTGCAGAGGCGAGGGATGATGGAAGAAATATCAACATAGCCACATGAGGAGGTGCTAAGATAGGAACTGACACAGTAAGACAGGATTCAGAGCAACACCAATAGGTGAAGAGGAATACTCAACCACAAAAACAGTTCTATGTGGGGAAAGAAAGAAAAAATATTCAAGGAGGCAAGAAAGGAGTTCCTCAAGCAAGATGTTGCATCTACATCAACCGAGCAACATACTCAAAATGTACCAATGTACGATATTCCCTTATCAATGGACCACACCAGCGAAGTACCACCTATAGCGTAAGTAAGTACCATAAAGAATTTTCTGCAATCCTGTGTTAAGCTATTGAATGACCAATCATCTGTTAAAAATTTTCAAAATATGTTAGAGAAATGTAACACAAAAGTAGAGGGGAAGTTAGAACATAAAACAGTCAATCACCTCTATACAATAAGAAGGACAAGCAGGGAATTTAGACTTTATGCTAACATTGGAGATTTCAATATGGGGGATATCATACTGGATTTAGGCTCTGAGGTAAATGTGTTACCCAAGAAGATACGGTAGTGTATGGGAGAGCCCACACTAGGCTATTCACCTGTCCAATTCAAGCTAGCAAACCAACAAAGAGTTATACCAATTGGAAGGCTTAAGGGTGTGACAGTAGATCTGGATGGAGTGCGCACTAAGGCAGACTTTGAAGTGATAGAAATAGTGGATGGCACAACAACCTATCCAACATTGCTTGGCCTGGATTGAGAATTTGATAACCAGGCCATAATCAACTTGAAGACAAGGAAGATGACATTCGAATCAGGAGAGTACAGAGTCATTACGCCACTAGATCCATCAGAAGGAGAAAGGTTTGTAGAGCCCACTTGCTTATATCTGGAAGAAATCAACCAGTTATACAGAACCACCGCGCGTGAAGAAGATTATGTCAACCCAACTGCAGATGGGGTACTCATTTGGAGGAGCATCACATCATGTGCTTTTGACTCAGATACATGCTTGAAGAATTGGTGACATAGATTACATGAAGTCTCCACACGAAGGTGCACAAGAATAGACCACACAATAAGATGGGTGGGTACAGAGATAAGAGAACCTCCCAATTTTCATGGATTGAATGACTTAGAAGAATTCCTAACAAGATACAAGGATGAAGTGTTAGAGAATCAAAGGCTCTTATCCATAGACATTGCACTCAAGGCAACACCTGCAAGATTGTGAGGTGCACACAAAGAAACAATTAAGGACTGGTACCAATGTAAGCAACTGTTGTGCATTAGATTCGGCGCAGAGCAGAGGATCACTAAGATGCAAAGATATAATGGACAGGGGACACCAGCATAACATTTGGAGAAATGCAAAACACTATGGAGGATGACACCACCAGAGGAATGGCCTGATTACTTCATCCATAGCTTAGAAGGAATTCCAGAAAACTGGTATGTAGACCAGGAACTGCAGAGAGGCACTGCAGAATGGACAACGTTACAACATAATTTTATAGTAACTTTCTCATTCGAACATGAGAACCCCAACATTGATTCAACACTCAAACAAATCAAAGAGGTGATCTTTATTGATGAACTAGCGGTTGAACTCATGACAGAGTATCAACAACAAAACAGACAAATAGTCAAGGAACTACTGTCATGCTATCATGTCGAAGAAGAAGCACCATAGGAAGATGACCCGCACAACATTCATATTACATAAGTTGAAGGTGAAAGAGAGGTGGAAGCTCAATCTTTGGAATCATAAGTATTTGTTGAACCTATCAAAGTGAAGAAAGTTAATATCGAGACAACAAATCAACCTAAAATGGCAAGTATCAGAAACTATTGGGATGAACAAACAGTGGAAAGAATAACAGATTTACTGCGCGAATACAATGACACGTTCCCAACAATGTTTACAGAGATCAAAGGCATAACACGAGAGCTAGGAGAGATGAATATACCTCTCAAACCTGAGGCTAGATCTCTCAGACAGAGACCTTATAAATTAAATCCAATATATAAGCACAAATCGATAGAATGTTAGAAGCTGGAATTATAGAACTAGTAGAAGAATTTGAATGGATAAGCCCTATGGTAGTGCAAGAAAATAAACAAGGGGGATAAGGATTTGTGTAGACATGAGAAAACTGAATGATGCTTGCCTACATGACCGTTTTCTCACCCCTTTCATAGATGAGGTATTAGACAATGTGGGAGGCCAGGAGGCATACTCATTTACAGATGGATTTTTAGGTTACCATCAGATCAAGATAGCTCCAGAAGACATGTACAAGACTACTTTTTCCACAGAATGGGGATCCTACAAGTACACAGTCATGCCTTTTGGGCTAAAGAATGCACCAACTATATTTTCTAAGGTAGTAATAGTTGCCTTTAAGGAGTTCATACATCAGGTTTTAGAAGTATATCTGGATGATTGGACTGTATACAGCCTACTAAAAGATCATGTGGAAGTGTTAAGGTTGATGTTGGAAAGATGGAGGCAGTGCCAGATATCATTGAATATCAAGAAGCGTATCTTTGGGACACCTTTTGGAATATTTTTGGGACATATAGTGTGCAAACAAGGCTCACTAGTGGATCCTACTAAGTTTGCAGTCATTGTTAATTTACCACCACCAAAATCATTGCGCCAGTTGAGAGAAACATTGGGACATACAGGCTACTACATAAAATTTATAAAAGGGTATGTGCAGATCACTGCACCAATGGAGACACTGTTAAATAAGGATACTAAATTCCAGTGGAATGAGGATTGTCAACAAGGTTTGGACACCCTACAAGAAAATATGGTAACATCACCTATCCTAGTATTCCCAGATTGCGAAAAGACATTCCATGTGCATGTAGATGCATCAAATATAACACTTGGTGCAATTCTAGCGCAACTAGGAGCAGGGGATTTGGATCATCCTATAGCATTTGCAAGTAAAAAAATGTCAGAATCATACATAACTACAATACTATAGAAAGAGAAGGCCTAGCTATGGTCTATGCACCACAGAAGTTCAAACATTACTTACTGGGAAAACACTTTAAGATTTTCAGAGATCATTCGGCCCTCAAATACCTAGTCAACAAGCTAGTGTTGGGGGGGAGGATCTGTAGATGGCTACTGTTTCAAAAATTTGACTTTGAAGTGATAGTCAAACCAGGGAAGCTAAATGTAGGACCTAATCACCTATCAAGGGTAACGAATGGAGAAGAACCTACCAACTTGGAAGACAACTTCCCTGATGTGCAGTTATTTTCAGTCCAAATAACTAATGAATATTTTGCTGATATTATTGAATATTTGAGTACAAGAATTTCACCACAATATTTTAACACTGCGAAGAAAAAAAACAGGTATTCAGAGTTGTAGACTATCAACCGATTGCAAGACATTTATACAAGATGGGCGCAGACAACATTTTGAGAAGATGCCTACTAGAACATGAAAGGCCTAGGATTTTGGCACAAGCTCATGAGGGAATAGTTGGAGGACATTATGCGAGAAAATCTATCACGCAGAAGGTATTTCACGCAGGACTATGGTGACAAACAATTCACAGGGATCCTAAGGACTATTGCCATAGATGTGATGTATGTCAGAGGATTGGTAAACCTAATAGAAGGGATGAAATGCACCTAAGACCACAAGTAACTTTGCAGGTATTTGACAAATGGGAAATAGAACTTGTGGGGCCAATCCACCCACCAGCAAAAAAGGTCAGGAGCGAGATATATCATTACTGCGACAGAATACTTAACAAGATGGGCAGAAGCAGCACCCGTCAAAGATTGCTACACAAAGACAACAACACACTTCTTGTTTGAGCAAGTGATCACTACATTTTGCTATCCAAGGATTTTGATGACTGACCAAGGTACTCACTTTATCAACAGTACTATCAAGGTTATGACTGAGGAGTTTGAAGTCTATCATCAAAAGAGTACACCATACCATCCTCAAGCAAATGGAACAGTAGAAGCCTTCAATAAGATATTGGAGAATGCTTTGACAAAGATCTGCAATGTCAACAGGGATGATTGGGATTTGAAGATATCATCAATACTATGGGCATACAGGACTACATGTAAAAAGTTGACAGGACAGACACAATTCAAATTGGTGTATGGGCAAGAAGCAGTAGTACCATTAGAATTCTGGGTACCCATTTTGCGCCTAGCAACAATTACCAACATGACAGAAAGAGGCGCAGTAAAGGAAAGGCTCAATCAACTAATGGAGATGGAAGAAGATAGGATTCTGGCAGAATTTCACCAAGAGGTACAGAAAGCAAGAGACAAATCTTGGCATGACAAACATATCAAGAGGAGGAGTTTCAAGGAGGGGGATCTAGTCTTGCTTTATGACAGTAAATTTCTTCAGCATCCAAGGAAATTCAGAATGCATTAGTTGGGGCCATATGAAGTGAACATTGTCACAGATGGGGGAGCGGTACAACTGAAATATTTGGGAGGCACATAACTGAGAGGAATGATCAATGGAAGTCGACTGAAACTGTATAGGGACAATCGACCTCATAACAATTAAAAGTTACAATCCAATAAGAAATCATGTAAATAGTGTAAGATAGTAGAAGCTAGGATAGAGAAATGAAAAAAAGAATAAAAAGGAGAAAAAGAAGGCAAAAACAGATACAAAATTATAAAAGAGAGAAAATACAAAAACAACGGGGAAAATCTGCACGCAGTAAGTACCGCGACAAACATCAGAAGACTGTGTGTAGTAAAAAGTGAACTTGGCACAAATGCACGCAAAAAGGTAAAAGTAAACATAACCCGGTCTATAAAAGCCAGAAAAGCGTAGAGTTGTTCAACACTTAGAAAATTTCGACCTCAGAGTGAGAAAGAGAACCTGTGCCCTAGTTTCAAATCGACAAAGTACCAATTTGAGGTTACAATAGTCGCATGGGATGACTCCACCGAAGTTTGGGTCACCAAGGCAATTTTTTCGGGTCACTCGAAAGGGGCAAAGGCGTAAGGAACGACTGCAGCAGTCGGAGAATATAGTTGAGCTCGAGGATGTGACCACCTCAAACCCATAATCGATTAGCCCAGCGCATGTTGAAGAAGAGCTCCCTATAGTGCAGCAAGCAGAGATAGGGCAGAGCTCATGGGTCGGAAACGGGGGTTGAAACCTTAACCCTGAAGCGCATGCGAGACCGGATGACACATTGGGTAAAATCACATTACCCAATGCAAGTAATTGTATTTATTCAATGCAAAAAATCAGATTAGTGCCTTTTAAAATATGGGTAAATGGAATCTTGTATGTGAGAGTTAGATCCTAAGCCCTTTTACTCCCTAGGGCATGCAAATCAAACTAAACTAGATCTGGGAGGGTGTACACCCTGTTACTCCTCCTAGGAACCTTGGTAAAGCTGACTTATCCACTAGCAAAGAGATGAAGTTTTGGAGGAGGGTGTATGTACTTATACTCCTCCTAGGGTTTATAATAAGAATAACACAGAACAAGAAGAAAACAACTAATAAATGCAAAAAATTCCTTACCAATTCCACAAGATGCAAGATCAAACCCTAGTACTCCAAGTAAATTCCACCACAAAGCAAGAGAGTAAGCCTCCAATAGCTGTGTACCACAAAATACCAAGAGAGATCACCAAAATACATTTTCACAAGAGAGAGATATCCAAGTTGCCCAAAGAGGGCACAAGTTTCAACCAAGTATTTTCTCCAAAATAGGAGATCTATGATCAAATGAAATAGAAGTGATCTTTATTTATATAAATCTTACTAAAAATGTTTGTCCATTTAATTTTATGGTAAACCACAAAGTAAGGGGTCAACAAACTGTTGGCGGGCCAGAATGACATGTTCAATCAGATGAGGGAAAGCACCTGTTGGTAGGTCCCAATTAGACCCACTTTCTTTTGGGGTAGCATTTCCGACCAGATTTTGGCCTAGTTACCAACTAACTAAAATACTAACTAAATATAAATCTGAGAACCAAAGGTTCTCAGATGAATTAAAAAAGAAATAAAAAGAAGTAAATCTGACTAACTAAATTTAAGCTAAGGTGTATAATTATTATTCTAAGATGCAGTCTCTAAACTAATTCTAAACTAACCTATCCTAATCGGGAGCAAACTAGAAATTAAATTGAATACAGTGAAAAATGTGTATTACTTGTATAGAAAAATTCATGACATAAGTGATATATAAGTTTAATAACATAACTGGCTAAAATCAAAGAATTGATTAATTAACAACATTATGTTATCGTTGTACTCATTCTGAAAATCATGGTAACTGCAAACATTAATTCAGAAATAATTCATCAACCAATATTCACATATTACAGTAAGAGAGATGCATAAATAGAATACTCACATTCATACACATCAATACCACAATCTCCAGCTAAAAATGTCTCTCGGGTTCAAATTGACTTGTAGTAGAAATATTGTCTTGCTACATTCAAAAACCAAAATCCCTTTCAAATGGACAGTGCCCTCCTTTTATAGTGAGGGGCGATTGTTTACAATCGTTCTCCTTGACAATCATGAAATTAGGGTCGTTTCACAAAAAGGGACTATTTGTATTATGAATTCAAAGTTTAGATTACAATAACCGAAGAAAGCAACATCTGGAAGGAACTGTGGAATTTTGTAATCATGAACTAGCCTGTTCCTCTAGTTGATCTCGATATTCTTTCCAAATGGAATGATCATTTAATATGCTCTTGAGTTTGCTTGATTGCAAGCTCTCCAAGACCAACTCTCAGTTGCAGACTTTTGCGGACACTTCATTATATAACTACTCTGATGTGGCCTTTACGAAGGATTGAATTTTGTGGGTGAGCCAGGCGGGTTTCAACATGTGTTCTTCAATTGATTTTTCTTCAAATTGGATCAGATTTTGGATACTTGCTTGGATGGATTTCTTGTGGTCTTCCACCTCAACCATTCTAGCACTCAAAGATGTGCTTCTTTCGCTAACCTCTCAGCTTCTTCTTCTTCATCCAACCTTTTGGCTTCTTCTTCTTTATTCTTTTGTAGTGCAGCCTGATGTGCCATGTGCTCATGTTCTTTTATGTTCTTCTCCTTAGCTTGTCTTTTTTGGTAATCTTTCTCAACTTGGAGCCTTTTCTATCCAAGTTGCTCTTCTTTTTTGGTTTTCTCCTACTCTTTGGTGATGTTGGTATCTTGTTCTCGTTGAAGCAACCTCTAGAATTGATTTAAAGTTTCTTTCTTGAACTCTTCTTGTTCAAATTAAAACTCTCGCTTTGCAACGTCATGAGGCAACTGGTATAGGACTTCATCATACAAGAGTGTTCCCTTAAAATTATCTTCCTCGAAATTGACAACATGGATATTAGGATGGGTGAGGCCGACAGACCTGACATGATTGATTTCCATCTCATGAGGATCATGGCCTTTAGGCTCTCCCAAGAATAGGGTTAACTCCTGTAGGGTCTCTACTTCTTTCCTTGCATGTTGATCCATGAAAATAATGTAGCTTCCTATGTGGAGAGGGAAGACTAGCCAAAGTTTTTTATTGCTGGTTTGCAATAGTGCAGTAACCCCCGACCCCATGGTTTGGTACGCAATTTCCCTCATCAACAAATGGTCTGGGAAGAAATATGGAAAAAGGTGCGGGGCTCCAGTGGTCCCATAAACCATGATAAATGAGTAATACTTATAGAGGAACCAGTCGACTACCCCTTTCACCCCATTCCTAGCCTCGAAGGAGATTTTGTGTCTGGGAAAACCAAACAGGATGGACTGGAGAGGGGAAAGAAATAAATTGCATATATCATAAAAGTGTTGTCTGTAATTGACACTCCATAATTTAGAGCAATATACATGAACATGAGGTTGATTTCGGTCCCAATTCCACCCTAGGTCGAGAAATTGTATTGAGGAACAAATGTCATCAATAATATAGGCTGACATGTAAAAACATGGTTTCTTCATACCTGGGATATTCTTCGCGTACAAACATATGTTGAAAACCAGGATATCTACCCAGTTGAAGATTTGTCCCATTTTGACGATGGTGTGTGTCAAAGGAAGCCAGTCAGTTTGGAAATGTGTGCTCTTTTCTTCCCCACATAGGCAATAGAGCATGTCTACCAACAACTTGTACGGAGTTTTGAGCCTGTGGGTAGGGACTAATTTCTGACCTTGTTTGAGGGTTTCATCTTCGTCTACCCACCAATGCTTCATTTGCTTTGTTAGCCCTTTCCTTGCTTGGGAAAAACCTTTTAAGAATGGTTTGTTTAGAGAACACGTGGGGGTGGGGAGATGATATCTGGAGCCAATGTCTTCAGGTCTTAGGGAGGCTACTCGCTTCCCTTGTTTTCTCACGATGTTCGTTGTAGTGGAATCAAAATTTTCGAGGCCCCATTGTCCTGTCTCGTTGTATGAGAAGAGTTGTGGTCGAGCAACTACTAGATGGATACCACTTTTTAGGATATTCTGGTACACTTCTAAATCTTCGTCATCCACGGGGAAATTTACAGAAATGAATATCTTGTAGATTTGTTCATAGTCGGGGCAATGGTCTTTTCTAGTGTGAAGAATAGTGTCAGTCACTAAAGATTCGACCGACTGAGATGATAGTTCATGCCTTGCGGCACCCTGTAAGTACACCAAGCTCTTCGACCTCTTGGGGTTCTGGCTCACCATGATTAATTACCAAATTGTCCTGTAATAACACATTAAAACGAGTATCAACTTAATTAAATAGAACGCATTAACTGTAACAACGAAAGGTTAATTAAATGATAGAACATGGGTTACCCGTAATCAAGTGATTGCAATAACAGTGTAGTAGCACTCAACAAATACACGGATCAAGACAAAACAAACGCTTTTAAAACTATATTTCACAAATTTACAGTGTAAGTTGTGTCTGAATATGAGTGTTTTTATAGCTCATAACACATATATATCTAACACAATCATGCCATAACTCAAGTGTGTACGAGAATCTTACTAAATCTGGTCTTAACTTCCATTTTTAATGTCCATTATCTATGTCATTAAAGCTCATTAAGGCTGATGGATGCTTGGATTCGTGCATCGAAGGTTGTGCCAAGTTGTGTTTAAAATAAGACCGTTATTAGGAATGCGCATTCAGAGGATGAGAGATCACGGGTTGATTTGACCTTCGAGGGGAAGTGTATCAAAGGTATATTCCCTCATATGTGGAAAAGTGTGTGGACCTAACACACCAACCAATACGAAGCGTTATGGGATGAGGTGGGACCCGTCGGGGTCTTGGAATCAGAGGTAGCCAGGGTGAGGTTGAACCTAAAGCCCGAGGGGAAGGTAGCGCCATAATACTTTCTTTTCTAGAAAGGCATGCCAAACTTTTTATTTTTATTTTTATAAGATTTCAGAATACAATTATTGGAGCTTTAAAGGATGCGGAGACACTTGAGCTCTGATGGAGATGGTATCAAATAATATTCTTTCGACCTAGGAGAATGTGTGGGATACACACGTGGGAAGGTTTGAGAGGCTATCAGAGTTTTAGCTTTGGAGTTTGAGAGGATGGGGCACGAAATGTATTCCGACGAGAATGGCATCGAAGGGAATATTCCTTCGATACCTTAGAAAAGGTGTCGAGTCCCGAAAGCAATAAAGACAACTTATTGGAGAATGATAAACCGAGAAGTCAAGGTTCCAATCTTGGGATGCCAATTGGGGAGGTGGTCGTTCGACAGGTCTTACTGACTCGGGGAGACAAGATAGGTTGGGTTTGATGTAATAATCCATGGGGTATCGTGAAGGGAGTGTGGTGTATGTGCCGAAGTTATCGAAGTGTGATGATCAGAGTTTAGGTTGATGTGTGAAGTAAAGAACTCTGACGGACATGATCCTGAAACAATTATGAGTTAAGCTTGTATTTCCTTAGCGAAGCAAGGATGTATGCCTTGTAGGGTAGAAATTAAGGGCAAAAGGAAAACAAAAAATAAGGGACCCATAAAATTTAAGATGTGGGTAGTTGTGGGAGGCGAGCCACAACACAACCCTTACTTTGCCCCTTTACATTACAAAATTCAAATTGAACTTTAAAAATGCACATAAGAAACTCTAATGTGACGTCAACCCTCTTATAGGGTGACGTTTTAACACTTTTTTCAAGTCGTTGGAGTTGATCATGGAGATCGTTGGGCCTTTTAGGGCCTCCATCTCTTGTGCTAGGTATTCCTCCTCCAAGTAAAGCCTTCTCCCATCAAAATGTGCCAAGTGTCAATCAACAACAACACCATCACCACAACCCTAGCCCTAGGGTGACATCAAGCTCCTCAAATGTGACATTTTGTCCTCAAGCGCAAATTGTTGGGATAACAAAGGGTTAGGTTAGGTCCTCCTTGGTGTCTCCTCGAGCCTCTAAAGGCTAGCATCATCTTCCGGTGCATGGGCCATGGTATCCAACCTGTGGGCTTCAAGCCCCAAGGAATCCCAAGCTAGGCTTGTTTCTCCAAATATGTCCACAAAGCAAGGTCTTGCAAAGACAATCAATACACCCTCCAAGGATATCAAGTCAAATGCATCACGATAAGTAAATCAAGTCAATAAATGATCCATCTAAGCATGCACATTCAAAACCACCTCACCAAAATAAACAAGTGCTCAAAGACCCTATTCAATTTGCCAAGTATAGGTATGGGAGGGTTGACAAAGAGACCTATTGGGTGTATCGTACCTCAAGTTTAGGAGTGTTTCCCAAGTGGGTTACTCTCTAAGACATGTGGACAAAGTGACATGGATGTGGGCAATACTCTTGGGCATGGGGTTCATGACATACAAGGAATAACAATATCTCATTTATGGGTGCCTTTGTAGAGGGTGTGTTGCACCTTCGTTTCCAATGCATCCTTTTTCCAAACCCATTTATTGTCTTTTGTTTCTTTAAGATGTTTCCACGTTGAAGCCAAGTTGGGCTTCTACCTAAGCATAAAAAATAGTTCCCACCTTGACTCTACCCTAGTCACATCATGCTTCCCCAAGTTGAAGACAATGTGTGGGGCTTCTACCTAAACATGAAAAGCATTTCCCACACATGCTCCACTTTGGTTGGCATTTTGTATTAGTTATTTTTCACGGGTCCCATCAGTTTCTTATGAGAGACATTTCATTGCCCTTGGGATCCCTGCGCGAGCATATAGAAGGTTCATGCTTGGATTTTATCTTTTCCTAGCTACAATCCTCTGGGCCTTCATCCCCTTCTTCCCATGAAATGAGTGATAATCCCTTCTTGGGTGAGTACACCCAAAAATCCCAAAAGGTAAGGAGATGAGGGGATGAAGTGTGGAAAGTGACAATTATGGTCGGGAATGGCACGATGACTCATCAAGAGGATCTCCCAGTAGTAAACCTATCCCTAAGGGTGACCCACTTACTAGGGCACAATGTCAACCACCAAGGTGAAACAAGGTAAATAACATAATTTCTGAGCAGACATTACATAATCAAAAGCTGTTTAAAATGAAACAAACTCAAATTCCTCAAATATTGAAATGATGCTTACCATAATACATGGCTTGTACCTCATGGAGCAAGACCCAATGTCTTCTGGAAGGAAGATAATGTGGGGGATACCCTCACGATGAACCTGAGATTTGTGGTGGTGAAGCGGGCCTCTATATGTGTAAGTGGACATTGTTGGTCAAGTTGTCTCTCGATACTCCATGTCTACAAACTAAGGGGATTCTCCTTAGTTATCCCTAGGAATTAGGGATAAGAGTTATGAATGCGGTTGGCCAAGTGATGTAACATGCGAATGTATTTTCTGAATTATAATAAATAAAATATGATGTTAGTTTCTCGGGATATGCACAGATATGGGCGTTGAGTTTTCCACAAGATAAGGGAGTGTATAAGCAGGGTCCAAGGGAGAAATGATTGATGGGTATTAATTCAACCCATTTTCCTAAGTTTTAATATCATTGGGGACAACTTCTAATTTTATGTTTGAGTGTATGAGAGTCCAATCATTAAACTCATGTAAGAGGGTGGGTATGAGAGTTACATCCCATAGTTATTGGGAGCATGGGGTTGAAGTATAATCAACATTGGGTAGAGTGAGTAACAAGCTGTCTTGGGGAAATAGAGGAAATGTGTATGGGGATAATAGACAATTTTTCATATTCAGTTTTTTCATGAACAATAAGAAGAGAACAAGGAAAAAGAGCATTGGCTAGATCAAGAAGGTTGAGCGAATTCAGGATCATGCTAGAGCATTTTTTGAGCATTTTGGAGCTGAAGATTGAAGAGCCAAGTTGTTAGGACCGAAGAGTGAACTCTTGCGGGAGTGAGAGTTGCACTGTAACAACAAGTGTTTTGTTGTTGTTTGCTGGTAGTTTTCCTAACAATGAGTTCCCTTGAGTTCCCAATAGAGAGATTATTGGTACCTATGCTAGAGAAACCCTGATAAACGAATGGGATGCTTGATGGACTAAGAGCAGTGAAAGGGTACATTCCTTTTGTTGGTCAAGTCAAGAGGAAAAGAGTTGGAGGAAACGCAGGATAATTGAAGGAGAATACCAATGGGTTGTGGGATATCGAGCTGTGAGAGACACCCTTATTTTGTGGATTCCTAGCCCCAACTCGACGGTGACTTGTTGTTGATATTTGGAAAAACAAGTATATGGTTGGGTGGAATGTCCTTCCCAAATAATTGGTTGCACAAACATTTAAAAAAAGAGATAAGTGTTTACATGTTTTATGAGTTAAATTATGAGTCTATTTGCTATGCATTTTACCATGTGTATGAGAATGGTTTTATGTGTTGTTGTAGATGATTAATTAGCGGCCTTAATGTTCATTTATAATGTTGTAGATGCATTTAATTATCGGTCTCAAAATCTGGTTGAATCCGTGTATAATTTGTAGTTGGTAAGCTACAAGAATTTAATTAGTAGGATTTTTTATTTTATTTTTGTGTTTCTTTCCGCAAGTAATGTTCCTCAGTTAAGTTGGGGAACATTACAAATTTGTATCAGAGCCACATGTTCAACACTGAGCCTGCATTGACCAGACCGATCACACAAAAGTTGAGGTTGCAGAATTAAATCTCAAAGGATGTCTACAAATTATTGGTCAAGATTACTCCAATGAAAATTGAGAAAAATACATGAGGAATTTGAAGGAATTGAGCCCAAGGTTAAAATCCCAAATTTTAACCTTTCTTTGAGCATTTTTTGGGCCTGTAATTGGTCGAATTTTGGACATTACAAAGCAACCATGGTGAAATTGTTCGAAGTTGGGCAAAAGCCCCAATTTCTACAATGAAATTCATTGAGGATTCGACGTGGAAGTGTCCAATTTTGGGTGTAGAGGTCGAATTGACTTGCACAGGGTCAAAACTGGCCATGAGAAGCTAATTACAGAGTTTCACAGTGACCGTGGCAGAAATTTTGAAAATAATCATTTTTGAAAATTTTGGGAAATTTTGAAATTTTGGAAAATTGAGGTAATTTTTCGTACCATGACGTGGAGACCACGTGACAGATGATGTGGACTACCACAATAGCATGTTGGTGGCACAATGGAATTTGGTGGCACGATGTCGGGGCTACTGATAGAGCGGCGACCCAATACCACAATGTGTATCAGAGCTAGGCAGTAATTGGTATCACATGGCTCCATGGCAGTTTTGAAAACATTTCTTAATGATGCAGGGGCAATGAAAAAGCTCCATGTATCACGAGAGGGTTTTGGTTTCCCATCGTGGAGGGTGTTTAAACCTCCTACATGTTGATGATGTGGAATCATTGTGGTTCATCGATCATTCCTAGATCTCCATCGTTAGATCTGGGGTGTACGCAAGTTTCGTGCTAGAGATAAAGGCGCGTAATGGGACCCACCCATCACCACGACCAATGGGAAATATTGGAGATAAGGTATGGATGGGACCCACTGGTAGCATGGATCACTGTGGTGGTGCCATGTGGCAGTCGGTATGGGTGGGGTCTCGTACCATTAAAAACTATTTTATTTTTATTTATACATTAAAGTACAAAGGTAAGTGTAAAAGGTAAGGTAGAAGAGAGAGAAAGATGAAGATGATGAAGGCTTACAAGGCAGGGTCAGGGTGGCCAAGGGGGTTGACATGGCATCACCTTAAAGTGCCACATGAACCCAAAATTCCATATCAACAGTTCTGTCAGCAATAACCAGTTAAATTGTCAGAAAAGTATTGTGTTTTTGCCGGTCATAATCTTGCAGGGCATTTGTGAAGGCCTAATCAATGTTTTTAGGCAATAAAATTTAATTAGAATAGGATGTACCCTAGGTACACCATACCTTTGTAGCTCAAATAAAAGAGCTCGAGGAGAGATTTCCAACGAGCTATTCTGAGCGCAAAACAACGCTCATATGAAGAAGTTACAACCTAAACAATACAAGGTATATTTTAGGTACCATATTACTTCCATGGAGCATAACTCCCTACTCAAAAGTTGGTTTGGGGCATAGGAATAGTCTACAGAAATCTCATGGACCATAGAAGACAACCATATAGGTAGATTTAGAATCTGGGTACCTGAAAAATGTGTAGTAAGAAAAAGAAGACACATGTAGCATATAGGGTTAAAAAGGGGAAAACAATCAAAACTTTAGAAGACCATAACTTTATGCTTGGAACTCAGAATTGGGAAAATGAATAGTCGATGGAAATGTATTGAGGAGGAAAATCCATATATCAACCCATAAAATTGATCTAAATAATAAATTTTACATTCAAATCAGAAGATTATCCATGGCATCAAAGAGGAGAAAAAATTATGCATTCTTTTCCAGAATTGTGTGTGTATATATTTTTGTCTAACATAAATTTATTTGCATACAGATTTTCTTACAAAATTTAGAGGAAAAAGAAGGCAGTTTGGTTCCTATATGAGAACCACAACCATGGAAGATGCCCAAGGGTCCTACAATCATGAAGATGAATTTTGAGGGCTACATGTCAACATGGGAAATGTTGAGACAGAGTCTAATGGAAGAGGAGACAAGGTATGACTTGTAACTATGAGAATCCTGCATAGAGAAGTACAAGTTTATAGGGAAGATAATGAGAAGATTATGAAATCCCAGGAAGAGATACTACATAGCCTAAATATGTTGCATAGGCAAGCCAATAATGACTCTGGCACACAGTGAGAAGCTAGTGCTAGACAAGTCACAACGTCCAACTCCCATGGCAGAAGGGATGAGCATAAGAATGTTAGGAAGTCAAGGAGCATGAGTGGATGACATCATTCCCCAAATACATCCATTAGGAGAGATCATGAAAGTTCATGGCTAGGGAGTATCCCAAGTGTGTCTTCTATCAGGAGGCAGAGGAGAAGGCCCGAGGCTGATATTTTGCAAGGTGAACTCAGGAAAATCAAGCCTCCAACTTTCAATGGTGAGCATATGAAGGGGGAAGAGGCCAAGGCTTGGATGTTGGAAATGAAGAAATATTTCCAGATTCATGATTATCCCTTCAGGGTAGAAACAAGAATTGTATCATATCATTTGCAAGGAAAGGCAACCATGTGGTGGGATCAACCTAAGCAAGCCAAACACCTTGATGAGAAGAAAATCTCATGAAGGCGGTTCAAAGGATATTTCCAAGAGAAACATGTGTCTAAGCATTACTATGAAAGGAATATGAAATAGTTATTTGAACTCAAGCTGGGAAGTATGACAATGGATGAATATGAGAAAAGTTTCTTTGAATTGTTGAAGTATGTTGGCTTCATCAAGGAGGAAAAAGTCAAAATCCAAATATTTCTAAGTGGGTTTCCCTCCTTCTATAGTGACAAGATACATTATGATAACCCAATTACTTTTGAGGAAGCCATAAGGAGAGCAAAGCATATATGTGAGTAGAGAAGAGGGAGGCGAATCTTCCAAAATACTTGGAATGACAAGATGAAGGGTAAGGAGGAGCAAAGGTAAAAAGGTTTTAAGCCACCCTTTTTCAGAAATAACCCCCAAGCAAATCAATAAGGCCAATCAAACCAAAATGAGCCCAGGATGGAATATTTTTTTGGGAAAATGCTAAGGCAACATCCCATGAAATGTTGGGGATGTGATGGAGATAACCTATATAGGGATTGCCCTCACAAAGGAGAAAGAATGAGGATTGTCCAAAACATTCAAGAGGCTGAAACAATTGACGACATGGGAGGAGGCATGCCAAGGATTTATGTAGCCTTGAACAACAAGCAAGTAGAGTATCAATCCCCAATGATTGAAGTGGAAGGTAGTATTGATAAATAGCCCATAACAATTTTAATTGATTTTGGAGCTAGCCTGCATAGTTACATAAGTCTAACATTATTGAAAGATTTCACTTACAAAGGAGTAAGCATAAGAAAACTTGGTTGGTTTAGTTAGCCACATGGACTAAGAGGAAATAAATGAGTTGGATAAAGATTGCCCAATAGACGTGAATTGACTCAACACAAAGGTAGATGTGAACATCATACCATTGGGTTCATATGATTGTCTAATTGGCATGGATTGGTTGGAAAACTCCATGTTGTCCTAGATTGTTACAACAAGACAATAACTTGTCTTGATGAGGGAGGGAAATAAGACAAGATTCAAGGCATTCTAAGAGTTGTAGCTGTTAGATAATTTTAAGCCATGCAACTGAAAAAGCGTTTCAGGAAGGGATGTCAATTTTTTACAGCCCATATGGAAGAGGCAACCAAAGTTAAAGTGACAAGCATTGAACACCATTCAATCTCAAGGGATTTTGAAGATGTTTTTGGGGAAATCCCAGGATTTCCACCAAAGAGACATTGATTTCCCTATTGATTTGATGTCAGGAGTTTCCCTAGTGTCCAAGACACCTTACAGACTAGGCACAATAGAATTGAAGGAGTTGCAGATGCATCTTGAAGAACTTTTGAAAACGAGGTATATACCCCCAAGTGTGTCACCTTGGGGAGCCCCAAATCTTTTTGTGAAGAATAAATATGGAACCTTAAGGTTGTGTATTGATTTCAAACAACTGAATAAGGTCACCATAAAGAACAAATATCCTTTTCCAAGGATTGATGATCTATTTGATCAACTGAAAGGTGCAAGAATCTTTTCCAAGATTGACTTGAGATCAGGTTATCATCAGGTGATGATAAAAGAAGAATATATCAACAAGACAATATTCAGAACAAGATATGGGCTTTATGAATTCACGGTAGTGCCATTTGGGCTATCAAATGCCCCAACTATTTTTGTGTGCCCAATGAATGGAGTGTTCAGAGAATACCTGAACAATTTTGCAATTGTTTTCTTAGATGATATTCTCATCTATTCCACGACAGAGGAAGAACATGAGAAGCATTTAAGAATGGTGCTGCAAGTTTTGAGAGAGAATAAGTTGTATGCCAAGCTAAGTGCATCTTTTATCAAAAGAAGATTCACTACATGGGGCATATTTTTTCAACAGAAGAGATAACACTTGATACTAAGAAAATAGAGGTCATTAGAGGATGGCAAACACCAAGAAATGTCACAGAGGTCAAATATTTCATGGGTCTTGCGGGTTATTAAACAAGATTCATAAAGGGGTTTTCAAATATTGTAAGCCCAATCACTTATTTGCAAAAGAAGGGAGTGAAATTTGAATGGACTTCCAAGTGTGCAAAGAGTTTTCCGAGTTGAAAGATATTTTAACAAATGCACCAGTCTTGAAAATTGTAGATTCAGATGAAGGTTTTGTGGTGTGCACTGATGCATGCAAGTAAGAGCTTGGTGGAGTCCTCACTCAAAAATATCATGTGGTATGCTATGAGTCTAGAAAATTAAAAGAGCATGAGAGGAATTATGCTACACATGACTTAGAATTAGCAAAATTTGTACATGCACTAAAAATGTGTAGACATTACCTCATGGGTCAAAGATATGAGCTAAGGACAGACCATTGTGGTCTGAAGCATTTGTTTGAACAACCAATGTTAAATGCCGGACAAACTAGATAGCTAGAATTTCTGAGTGAATATGACTTTGAAATTGAGCATATAAAAGGAAAGGAAAATCAGATGGCTGATGCACTCGGCAGAAGAGCTCATGAAATGCATATTGCAGCCATTAACATGTTCAACATAGATATAAAAGACATAATTTTAGAAGTTGAAAATCTAGATCAATAATATCTAAAAATAAAAGAAACATTACATCAAGGCAATTTATAGCAAACTTTAAAATATATGAGCTGAAAGCGAATGGAATCCTCATGTATAGAGGAAAATATATGTGGCAAATTTCGATGAGATGAAAATACAGTGTTGAGGGAATTGCACAATGTGCCATGTGTTGGGCACCCAAGATATAAAAAAACAATTGCAGTTGTAAGAAGCCAATACTTTTGGCCAATAATGAAGAAAGAAGTGACTAATTATATTACTAGGTGTCTAGAATGCCAAAAGGTGAAAGATGAGCATACACATCCAACGAGGCTGCTACAACCATTGCTCATTCCTTAGTGGAAATGGGAAGTGGTTACAATGGATTTTATTACGAAGCTGCCCAGAACAATGAAGCATCATGATTCCATCATGGTGGTGGTAGATAAATTAACAACAGATGCACATTTTATTCTTGTGCAGACCACACACAATGTGACATCCCTATTTTCAAATCCCAAACTAGCGATGTAGTATATGGCCGAGAGCCAAGTGATGTATATCGTAAATGTAATGTATATGGCTGAGAGCCAAAGCAATGTAACATGTAAATGATGTAAATTGAATATAATGAATAAAATGTATCGCCATCTACAGATGGACACAAACAAAGATTTGGGGGCTAAGTATCCACAAGAGAGGGAAGGGGTCCAATAGGGGGAGAGTTTACCCATGTCTATTAAACCAAAACCCATTTCTTATTTCCTTCTAAATTATCCTTACCATGAACCTTCCATTAGCTATTGAGTGTGCTAGAGCCCAATCACTAAATTCATGTAAGAAGGTGGGTGTGAGAGTCACATCCCATAGTTATTGAGAGCATGGGGGCTGAGTACAATCAACTTGGGGAAGAGTGCAAGTCAAGCAAGCAAGAGAAATAGAGGAAATTTGTATGGGTAGGAGACCATAATTACACATTCACGTTTTTTTTACATAGAGAGCAGTTTTTACATTGAGTTTTCTAGCCAACAATGGAGTTATGAGTGTTGAAACTTGGAGGTAGTTGTTGTAGACAAGTTTGGCAACTATTTGAAGCTGAAAATTTGTGGAGAAAGAGGTTGGGTTCCTGGGAGTAACGCGATGTTCGAAATCTGCCAAAGAAGCACGCGTTTTGTTGCTAGTCAAATTTGTGTTGTAGCTATAGAATTCCTGAGGTCCCAACGAGTAAAATTCCTATCCAACCTGTGATGGAAGCCTTAGAGGGGAGTGGAAAGGCATGATAGACTGTAAGAACTGAAGGGGGATTCCATCCCTTGGGTTGTGCATGTTGAGGGGAAGAGAGTTGGTGGACTAGAATTAGTTGTGAGTTAGACTGTTGAGAGGGGGACATTAGCTAGCCTTAGGGACCATTGTCTCTTGTGGATTTATAGCCCCAACTCGAGGGTGACTTACTATTGAGAACTGGAACAACATGTCTATGGTTGGGAGGAACTTTCGTCCTCTGCAATGGGTTGCATATTTACATAAGATAAGTGTTCTTATCTGATGTGTTTAATTGTGTTAAATGCTGATATATTTGTTGCGCATTTTACTCCGAGATATATTTGGTTATCATTGCATACAATGAGCATAATGGTTCATTTAAATCCTTAATTATGAGATTGAATGTTACTGCATGTTATCTAGTTGTTGCTATGCACAGTTAAACAATTGCAAATACGTTTTTAATTAGTATGGACAATTGCATGAGTCTGAATGTCATGTTGCATGTTAATTCCACATATAGATTTGGTATCATAAGGTTTTTATTGAGTTGTTTTAGCAAGCGACCTGACCTAGTTGGGGGCTAGGTACTTTACACACAAGGCAACAAATATTGCATAGAGCTATATGAAGGAAGTTTCTAGGCTACAATGAGTGCCTAAGGAAATGGTTTCAAACAAAGATCAAAATTTTACATCAAATTTTTGGAAAGGTTTGTTCAAAGGCTTTGAAATGAATTTAAATCTCAGTACAACGTATCACCTAGAGACAGATGGGAAAACAAACATAACTAACATAATCATCGAAGACATGCTCAAAATGTTTGTGATGGACCAATCATCAAAGTGGGAAGACCGCATCCACCTAGTAGAGTTTGCTAACAATAATGGGTATCAAGCCTCATTAAAATGAGCCCATTTGAAGCATTGTATGACAAGAAATGTAACACACCAGTGAGTTGAGATAACCCAATAGACAGAGTTGTTGTTGGGACGGAGTTACTGAAGGAAATGGAAGGGCAGATGAAAAATATCAAGTAGAATTTAAAGGCTGCTTAGGATAGGCAGAAAAGTTATGCATACAAAAACAAAGTTTTTAGAGATTTTAAAGTGGCCAAACATGTTTTTCTAAAAGTGAAAGTGAAAAGAAGTTTGATAAGATTGGGTTGCTTCCCAAAGTTGATAGCAAGATATTTTGGGCCTTTTGAAATATTAGAGAAGATATGGCTAGTTGCATACATGCTATCATTGCCTACATCCATGAAAGTGCATAATGTATTTCATGTGTCATTATTAAAGAAATGCGTGCGTGACTCTAACCATACAATTGATTGGACTGTGACCCAGGTGGAAAACGAAGGGGATTTTCGGGTGGAATTAGTACACATCTTGGAATGGAAAGCCAAAGTGCTTAAAAACAAAGCCATAGGGCTGGTAAAGGTTCAATGGACCTGCTATGGTCCTCAAGATGCAACATGGGAGCATGAAGAAACTATGTGGGATGAATACCCACAATTTTTTGTCAATTTTGAAGAAAAGAGAAGCTAAAAATGCAAGACTCCAGTTTTGGGAAGCTAGAGTTCCTGAACCACATCTCAAAATTCTTGGTCAACTGCACTAATAGCCCTGATAGAAGAATGGTGCAGCCCGATGAACCGATGATAGTGAAGGGGGCACATTCCTTGGGTCAACATGTTGAAGAATGAGAGATTATGGTTGGGATTGATGTTGGAGAGTAAATAGATTTCATAATTTTATATTTATGAATATTATGATGTAAATTTGTATATGTATTTCGGCATAGTGTTGTGCACCGAGGACGGTGGAAAATTGTAAGGGAGGGGGAATGCAACTTCCTTGCTATATTCCCCAGTTTAATTAATGCATAATGCATATATGAATTTGGCTATGGCCAAGCAATGTAATATGTGAATGCATTTTCTGAATTTTAATAAATAAAAAGTGATGCCAACTGCTGGGGATGCACATAGATGGAGGCTACGTTTTCCACAAGAGACAGGAGTGTCTAAGATGGGTCCAAGGAGGAAATGATTTATGGGTATTAATTCAACCCATTTTCCTGAATTTTATTATCATTGGGGATAACTTCTAATTTTTTGTTTGAGTGTATGGGAGCCCAATCATTAAACTCATGTAAGAGGGTGGTGTGTGAGTCACATCATATAGTTATTGGGAGCATGGGGACGAAGTACAATCAACATTGGGCACAGTGAGCAGTCAACCGTCCTGGGAAAATAAAGGAAATTTGTATGGGGAGAATATGTTGTTTTTCACATTTAGTTTTTGCATGAACAACAGTGAGAGAACACAGAAAAAGATCATTGGATCTAGACCAAGAATGTTGGGCGAATTTTGGAGCATTTTGGAGTTGAATATTGAAGAGCCAGGTCGTCAAGAATGAAGAGTGAACTCTTGTGGGAGTTGCATTGTAACATCAAGTATTTTGCTATTGTTTGCTGGTAGTTTTTCCCGTAGTGAGTTCCCTTGAGTTCCTAGTAGAGAGATTCCTGGTTACCTATGCCAAAGAGACCCTAATAAACGAATGGGATGCCCAATGGACTAAGAGAAGTGAATGGGTATATTCCTTGGGTTGAACAGGCCAAGAGGAAGAGAGCTAGATGAAATTCAGGACAGATGTAGGAGAATACGAGTGGGTTGTAGGATATTGAGTTGTGAAAGGCACCCTTCTTTTGTTGATTCCTAGCCCCAGCTCGAGGGTGACTTGCTATTGAGATTTGGAACAACAAGAATATGGTTGGGTGGAATGTCCTTCTCAAGGAGCTAGCTGCACAAATGCTTTAAAAAAACGATAAGTGTTAATGTGTTTTCTGAGTTAAATTATGAGTCTATTTGCTATGCATTTTACCCTATGTATGAGAATGGTTTTATGTGTTGTTGTAGATGATTTATTAGCTACTTCGTGTTCATTTAAAATGTTGTAGATGCATTTAATTATTTGTGTCAAAATATGGTTAAATCTGTGTATAATTTGCAGTTGGTAAGCTACACAAATTTAATTAGCAGATTTTTATTTTTTTATTTTTATGTGTATTTCCGCAAGTAATGTTCCTTGGTTAATCCAGGGAACGTTACAATTACAATGTGGTCCCATTCACCTCCATATTTTACTGTTAGTACAACTAATGTTGTATCCAATCGTAGATGGATAAAATGTTGGGGGAGGTCCATAATATGTCACATGCTAACAACATAGTTCAATTACCTAGCATCGACTAGCAACACAATGTTATCTATATGGAAAGTTAGGGCATATAACCTATAATTGCATCTACATCATACCTACAATCTTAGTGCATTATATTACACAAAGGCGCTTTGGACTTATTACGTTAGATTATACAAAGACACTTTGGACTTATTGAAAAAGATTAAAAATATCCACATGGAATACATAATTCCAATTGATATATAAACATAATGTTATTATAATGATGGGATTGTGGATTCCATCTTTAAAATTTGTAATCAGAGAAAGATGCTAGAACAACGAGTCTTTGAAAAATAGAATAAAGTTAAATAGCCATATGATAATAAACACTCAACTAATTTTAATCAGATGGTAGCAACACAATGAAAGAAATCATACCACGAGAGGAAGCTAAACATGACATAGCTAAGAAAACATGGTACTCATTTATGCAATTCAAAGAAAAAACAAACTAGAGCAATTTTAAAGTGTGATTAGTAAGACACATACAAATTAAATTAGCTGTTCAATAATGAAGCAATGAAACTTGAAACTATAAAAAGTGAACCACATCCCCATTGAGGAACTTTCATTGTCAAAGTTTTAAAACTTGATTGGTCAGTGCTCATACCCTAGCTAAACTAATAAGTTAGGTGGTCTACTAGTTTAACAAGTTAACAAAGGAATGCAAAAATCTCCATGGTTGTGAGACTAAGACCCAAACAAGGCTTCAAAATTCAAACAAGTTTAGATAGATTTAATCATATATTTTAAAAGAGGGGTTAAATGGAGAAATATGTTGACCCTACTACTTAGATGGGTTAAAGTGAATAATTTTACAGTTAAATTAAAATGGAAACTAGAGACTTCTAAAAGTTTTAATGATTTATTTCGATAACAAAATTGGAAGTGGAAGATATCAAAAGCAAAATTTCCAATTGGTTGGACTATTTTCTAGAACAATAATAACTATCTCTAAGTTGAAACTATTTATAAAATCATTAGTGGAAGAATGGAGAAAACTATTTCTAACGGTACAAATTTTGCTTTGTGCACGCTAGACTTGAGTAAACATGTAGTGTATTATAACAAGATTAATAATATTTAAAAAAAACTAAAAAATGTTAAATTTAGTATTTGATTTCATATAAGAGATTAAGGTTAAAAGTTGTTTGAAAGTATATAACCCCATTAGAGGTAGCCTCAATAATGATTAGAATGAGTATTATTATTGATTAGAATGAGCATTAGCTTTTTGGGACACTATCTATGCTAAAAATGTCTTTTACTCCTTGGGTATGAAGTAAAACTATTTTTGATTAGTTTAGAGCTAGTTTTCATGGAACTTATGAAAATATATTAACTACCTTTATAAACCACCAATAAATTATTTCAAATAACTAAATTTCTTTTATAAACCATGCTATTGTTACTGTAAAAATCTTAATGTAAAAGTCTTGAAATTATTGTTATTAGTAAAAGTCTTGAAATTATATAAAAAAACAAAAATAATAACCCTAAATATTATAAACCTTTTCTTACTTTTAGAAAAACAAAAAATATAACATATCGTAAATTAACATTATAAGCCCAAACAAAACAAGTTAACATCATACAAGTAACCAAAATACTATCATTTTCAATTTTGTACAAATAACTTGGTTTTACCCTTCCCCTCTCTTTTATATATATATAGAGGCAGGGTGTGAATTAGGACAAAACCAGAAAAACTATTACTAGTTCATACGAAATGAACTATTTTGTTTGAAATGTGTTTACGAGCCCGTCTACTTCTATAAGCACCAACAAAATGCGGGTTCCATTGAAGCCGCTTCGAGAGGCCGCCCCCTGATCAAGTTTTATTGTTTCTCATTAGCATCTCAGAAATGGCAGCTAAACGATCTACGTGGAGGCAACTGGAGCTGGTCCTGATACTAACATACGTTGCAACTTTTTATATAATTGTCATACACCACTCGCTGCACTTGTCACAAGGTATCCGCGGCTTCTTAGTCCCTATTTCATTTGGGCTTTCTTTCAATACCGGCAAATGGGGTTTGACTGCACTTTGCTGTTGTATTTCAGAATATGTACTTGGGTCTAGTGTCGGAAGGCTGAAAGGATTGAGGCAAGGCTGGATTGGGCTTCGCTTCAATGTACATTTTTCTTAGTTATAGGAGCACATGGACGTTTTTTCAAAGTTTTTATCACTCGCTATACATTTTTGTAGGCCCAGGAATCTGTTTTCATCAGCGTCATTAATGTTTTGGTAACGTTCCGAGTGCCCCTTTCTGTAATTTATAATTCAAAACAGCAAAAGATAAAAATTTCACTCTGTACCAGTGCCCCTGCTTGAGTTGGGCCAATTCTAGAGTCAAAAGCCATATAATCCAAATATGTAAGAGATTCAGGCTGCTTCTTGTAAGCAAACACAGGGTAATCTAGACATGGTTATTCTCAACATCCCGGTTTTAAGAATCTTAATCATGACTTTTGTGCTTTGCTTAACGGAGCTTGAATTTATTGGCAATTTGAATAAATGGGAAATATAAAATATTTGCCAAAACTTATTCTATTCTAGGTTTTTGAAATGGGAACCCGTTTTTCTTATGGATGGTAAATCTGGAAATAATCTTGACCCACTCTCACACATTTAAGTGAAGAATGGGGTTCACGGGTACTTTTTTTGCACCATACAATAACCTGCCCAAAGCAGATATCAAAATATTTAATATAATCATTAGTCACATCCCGCAAACCCCATGCAGTGGAGGAGCATGCCCATTGGGATTTGAACTTGGGTGATTGTCACAACAATGGATCCAAGTTGCCACTAAACCAAACTCCGGTAGACAAAACTCTCAAAATAGACGTGCATTTTCCCAACTGGTAGAAAGAACAATCAAGAATGACAC
>ML826818.1:84462-99759 GCA_009831015.1 Picea engelmannii
AACTATATCAGATAGATAGATTCTTGATGAGTTTGGATTTCAACAAGAATGTTGCTAATCCAAACCTATATTATTACAGTGTTGGTGACGAGAGCTTGATTTTGATGACTTATTCATAAAGCCTTGTTGTTGGCTACAAGTAATACTTGACTTCTGAATTCGAGATGAAGAATCTAAGTATGATGCACTACTTCTTGGGACAAGAAGTATGACAGAGAATCGATGAGATTTTCCAGAGTCAAGGAAAATATACAGTGAAAATATTAAAGAAGTTCAGTATGACAGAATGCAAAATCCATCGTGATGGATTTAAAGAAAAAGATTGACGATGATTCAGACGAGACTGATCCACTGCTGATCGGATCATTGATGTATCTGGTTAACACCAGACTTGATTCATGCCATGCAGTGAATGTGCTTAGTCATTTCATGAGTCAACCGAGATAGACTCACTAGACAACAACAAAACATGTATTGAGATATATACGAGGCACAGTTGGATATGGCTTGAGATATGCCTCCAGTGTGAACTTGAGTTTGCAGGATATGCTGATTCAGATTGAGTAGAAAGTACAGTGGATCGGAAGAGCACATCCGGTTGTTGTTCTACCGTGAAGTTTTCCATGGTTTCCTGATGCAGTAGGAAACAAAATTCCGTGGCCTTGAGCACCACAGAGGCAGAGTATATAACATCAAGTGTGTGAAGCAATATGGCTTCACAAGCTTCTGACAGATTTACTTGACCATGAGATGGATCCTATGATGATAACCACGAGCTGTGTGTAAAGCTCCTTGAGATGAAATATCCTTATATCAGAGATGTGATGCAGAGGAAAATCGTACACATGTAGTACCTTCTTACACATGAGCAGATTGCAGACATCTTCACCAAACTAACTTGGTGAAGAATGCCTCCCTAGCTGAGAGGGAGTGTTGATAGCTCCAGCCAAGACACAGTTCAAAGTACATTCGTGTGAGACTTGGCATGATGAAGAATGCCTCCTTAGCTGAGAGGGAGTGTTGATGATTGCAGCTATGTGAGACATTCTCCAGCTTACAAACCTGTGAGATGTGGATCATTGCAGCTATGTGAGACTTTCTCCATCTTACAAACCTGAGTGAAAGCCCCTGAGAAGGGTGTGTGGTTCCTATCTGAGACGGAGCTGGAATGTAGAGATGACCTACTCCATTCAGAGAGTTGAGAAGAACTCCAGATGATTATCCTGTGGGAAAGGCGATCTGCTGAGTTGGACGTGCCTGTGGCTGAACACAAGGTGAACGTGTGAAATCCCAAAGTGCTGGGTGCATCGTCATGAGAACATAAATGAAGATGATGTATTAGCCTCCTTTGAGCAGCAGAGTTGACGAGAAACTCCAGATCACTCTCCTGTGTGATGCAGTGGGAGAGAAGATTTGTTGAGTGGACGTGCCTATGGACGAGCACAGGTGAACGTGTGAAGAATTGGTTCTTCTATGTAATGCAGTGAGCTAGAGATATGGACATCCCTATGGATGTGCCCCTAGTGGATGAGCACTAGTGGGTGTATCAGATCCCTTGCTATATTGTTCAAGAGTCAGACCTGCCTGTAACCCTAATTGTAATAGTGAGGTCGGCCCTGTTGTGTCAATAGGCACTTCTGTTGACAAGTTCAAGTTAGTATAAGTAAATGTAAATTCCCCATTGAGGAAACACATCTTTCATGTGAGTTTGGAAATTTGAGTTTGGAAATTTCAGCAAGTACACCTTCTTGGGAAAAGTGTGCACCTCTCTTGGGTGCTAGTCTTCTAGGGTTTGAGCACCCTCTTGTGTGCTAGGTCTTATTGGTGCTTAAGGTCTTTCTCTTGAAGAGTATAGCAAAGGATTTGGCTGGGTTTTCTTCCCTTGTTGAGAAGGGTTTCCCAGGATACTTCTTGTGTTCTTGTGCATGGTGTTTCTTCTTGTGATCTTGGTTGCTGCAACATTATTGGTTATGGTTAAGAGAAATGCTAAAATGAAATGAACTTCATGCCTAACCTTGCTTATTGAAAAATCAACAGATCCATGGATGGTAAACGAGGTAAATCGTCGACCCTGATTATGAAGCCTCACCCTAAGGGGATCAAGAGAGTCGAACCTGTGACCTCCTCAACTGATCATTGGGGGAGAGATACCATGTTAGGCTCAAGATTGCTTGAGCTAACCCTAGGGGCTAGCAAAGTGACACCTATTCGCAAAGGTGGTGATATAAATAATGTGAGAAATTATATAACCGTCACGGTTAGTAGCCTTTTTGCCAAGCCATTTGGCACCATTTTAGAGAGGAAAATAAGTAAGTGGGCAGAAGAAAACAATGTCAGGGCTCCTTCTCAAGTTGTTTTTTCGCCTAAACATTCAATGACTCTGTGGTAACTCTTAAACTTGCTGTTGAGAAAGTGTGAGGGAAAGGTAATAGTATTTATTTTGCTTTGTCAATTTTGCTAAAGCCTTAAACATAGTGCATTGAATAAAACTTTGGGGAAGAATGGAGAAAATAGGAATTCCACTTGAGTGGAGAGAATCTACTTTTCACTTATATGAAAAGGTTATCGCAGAATTGGGTGTACTAATAAATGAAAAAAATTGGAAGCAGGAAAGTCAAAATCAACAACAAGATCAGGGTGAAGCAAGGATGTCCCCTCTCTCCAACATTATTTGGCATATTTATAGATTAGTTATAAGATTGGATTAAGAAAAATGGAGGAGGAGGAATACACATTGAAGGTTATGCTTTGTTTTTGTTGATTTATGTAGATGATGTTGTGTTATTGGCAAGGCACAAAGATAGTCTCTAAGGACATCTTGATGCCCTAAACAAATTTTGCAGTTACTTTGAATTGAAAACATTTAATGGTGATAAATTGGAAATATTTTCTTCTTAGAAGTATTTGGTCCTTGAATTTGATTGTAGTTATAATTGGAAATCTTGTGTGGAGAAATGGGTAATAGGGGGCATGAAGGCCCTGTATTCTATGTAGAGTAAATGCTAAAAAATTCGGCGATGGAAATCGAGGAAGCTACCCTTTAGATCCTTGGTACAAACAATGGTTTTGTATGGTTGTCTTGTTTGGGGTTTAGGCCTCTCCAAAGACACTTGGAAGAAAGTCGAAAGAGTTTAGAAACGGTTCTTATTAGAGGAATTAGGAGTTTAAATACAAAAAACTTACTCTGCGATGTTAGCAAAAACATGTATTTTGCCTTTAGAAGGAGAAGCATCGTGCCAATTTATTACATAGATTATGAAATTAAAGTGTATGGATAGGAATAGGTCACTGATGCAAGCAAAGATGGCATCTTAAGATAAGGGTTGGTACTTTGACGGGTTGAAATGGATTAAAAAAATTGAGAGTTGAAGAAAAAGATTTGTTAGATGAGCCATTGGCCCTTCAAGACTTGGTAGAGAAGAGGGTAATATAGAAGTTGTGGGAAGAACTTGGTGAGATAATGAGATTCTATCCTCGTGAGATCAACCCAATGATTACTTATATAGAGCAACAATAGCTCCAAGAGAAAATCTCTATGCATACAAAACATTTGCTTTGTCAATTTAGGTTCTCATCACCTAGCAATTGAAATAGGGAGATGGAAAAATATAAACATAGAAGAATGTTTATGCTTACTTTGCAAACAAGGAGAAAATGAGGATGAGATGCATGTGATGATGCATTGCCCTATGAGTACTTAATTCAATGTGAATATTTGAGTAGCTTTGAGTTTTCTAGCAAAAAAACTATACAGTTATATTGAGGATGTTTTAATACACCACTAAAAAATGAGTATATTGCAAGTAGAGACATCCTTGAGACGAAGGACATCAAAATTGCAAATGTAAATTTTTGTA
The DNA here is from genome assembly GCA_009831015.1 of Picea engelmannii. Taxonomy (NCBI): domain Eukaryota; kingdom Viridiplantae; phylum Streptophyta; class Pinopsida; order Pinales; family Pinaceae; genus Picea; species Picea engelmannii. Next base: position 88,320 of record ML826818.1, read on the forward strand.
ATTTTTAGTTTCGTAGATCCTACAGGGTTCCCATGGATATAATTAAAAATATTCTATTCTTTTCTAGATATGATACAAACCAATTATCTATTCTAGATATAATATAAACTAAATTAGGTTCCCCCAAAACCTTCTTTTCTAAATTGGTATACCCATAAAATACTTAATAGTTGTAGGATGACATTTCTAAAATTGCCTTCTAGTTGTGAGGCAAGGAATCACTAATGCAGAGGGTAGATACTAGAAGAAACAACAAACATAATTACTAGTGTACTATAGTAAAGGTTGAAGGAGTACATGGAAGAATAATAGAATAATCAATGCACATAGATGAAGCAAAAACAGATTCTGGAATTTGTATGTAAACATCAATGTTGTTCTCACCCACATTCATCTCCCTCGAGAACTTTACAAGATCAAGTTCAAGCTTGATAAGGCATGAGTTAGTGTCTTTAATTTATGTGAGGCATGTGTTGTAGGCTAGCAACACAAAAGCAACTTTTGAAGATGACAAGACTTGGAGAGCTAAAGTAGTGTTGGGCTTGGTGTATCATGACATTTGTGGATCTATGCCACCCACAACATATGGTGCAAGTTATTTTTACCTTTTGTGGATGACTTCTCCAGAAAGACGTGTGTTTGTTTCTTGAATAAGAATTTTGATGCATTTTTTGAATTCAAATGGTAGCAGTAGAAAAGGGGTTTGGAAGATGTATAAAGGTCCTTTGTTTTGACAATGGAGAAGAATTCAGTTCAAATGATTTTGATCATTTATTAAGAAGGAAGGAATTCAAGGACAATTTTCTGTGCCTTATACACCTCAATAAAATGGGGTCATGAAGATGTAGAACAATTGATTGTTGAAAGGACAAGGCCACGATGTAGTCTCGAGGTGATCCAAACAACTATCGGGAAGAAGTAGGACACACTTTTGGGTGTCCTCTCAATAGAACTCCTAGAAAGGAAGTCCAACACATCACACTAGAGGAGGCTTGGTCCGTTAGAAAACTAAAGGTTAGTCATTTGGAAATATTTGGTTCTATAGCATATGTGTTGATTCCCACTGAAAAGAGGTCAAAGTTAGATGCCAAATGTAGAAAGATGATGTGTCTTGGTTGCAACAAATAATTTAAGCCCTATAGGTTGTTGATTGTTGGGCATCACTACTAACAATGTAGTAATCAACAAAGATATAATTGTGAATGGAACTTCAAGCATTTTTTAGTCTGAATCAACTTTTAAATCAATTGACAATGGTTGGTTGGAAGATGAAATGTCAACTATAATACAATGTACAAAATTGTAGGGACTTCGGAGAAGGGGAGTCATCGAGAGTAGATGTGTAAGCTGCATACATTGATTCAGAGGATGAAACAACACCAAATTGGGTGGCAAGCAATGATGATTTGGAGGAAGGATTTGAAAAATGCAGACCAAAGTGGTATTTCAAAACCGTGGAAGATGTAATGTTGAAGGGGCTTCCTTGGCATCATGTTGAACATGTTAGTTTTGCATTGATTTCAATTGTTTATAATCCATTTGAACCACAAAATTATGATGAAGCAAAAAGGGCATGATGAGAGGGGGTCATGAATGTTGAATATGATGCTCTCATGAGAAACAAAACTTGAGTGTTGAAAGAGCTACCTCCAAGGAAGAAACCCATTAGATGCAGATGAGTTTACTGAACAAAATATAAGGCACATGGTTCACTGGATAAAAAGGCAGAGATGGTTGCCAAAAGTTTTGCTCAGTAGGAAAGAGTGGATTATGAGGAAACATTTGCCTTGATAATGAAGTTGGTCACAATCAGATTGGTGACAACTATGCTAGCATTCTTTGGCTGGAAGATTTGCCAAATGGATATAAAGAGCGCATTCCTCAATGGTGATTAGGAGGATGAAGTATTTATGTATCAACCATAGGTGTTCTAAGTTGCAGATAAGGAGCATTTGGTGTATAGGCTGTTTAAATCTCTTTATGGTTTGAAATAGGATCTGAGAGCTTGGTATACAAAATTTGACAAATATCTTGCAGGATTTGGATTCAGAAGAATTGCTTTTAATCCAAACTGGTAGACCCGGAGGGCTCTACTCTAGCTCTGCAAGTTCCCTCTGGAAGTTCGATTTGATGAAAATAATGGATATGTTGGAACCGATGAACTATAAAGTATAGGCAAAGATTCAAACCCTCACCAACTGGGTTTCGAATTTAGAATCGTAGAACCTCCTTTTGAAACAATTCATGAATGAGGCCAAGGTATAGGAAACCCTTTATCCACTAGGGGATTCCCTCCACATGGAGATCATGGATCTAAAAAACAAGCACGAGGAAATTCTCTCTTAGTGGGCTATTTTTAAATAAGAGGCATAAACTTAGTAGGAAACCCCTTAGTCTTGGGTTCATGTGGTTAGAGGGAAGGATAGGACACCACCCATGCCGAAGTTGAGGCAATTATACAGGAAAAACTCATTGAGGAGTGCACTAGACGAGTTAGGGAATTAAACTTGAAGGTGTGAGACCTTTCTCCCCCACCCTCGGATTAGGTAGATCCTATGCAGGAAGAAGCTTCATTCCTTAGGGATACCTTGGATCTTCTTGACCTTAGTCTTGAGAGAGCATGGGTCGGTTTTGATTCTACTCTTTTTCTTTGATTCAGGTCCTTGAGTGGCTGTCTATGAGCCCTTCGGGCAAAGCGATGAATTATCTCCCTCCCCCATAAGATCTTTTGGGATGAGGACCTCACTTAGTCTCAAGTTGCAGAGCTTGAGAGGTCTAGGGGATAGGTGGCATCAACATGACAAGTAAGCAAATGGGCAGTCATTCGGATTAAGGGTGGTCATTTGAGATTCACTTCCTCCATGGTGGATCCACCTTGAATTCCCTAAATGACGGGTCCTTGGGTGGAGGCGAGGGGTTTTAGGGATCACATTCGAGTGTTGGAACTATAACGGGTCATTTTGGTCTTCCCATGAAGCAGTCTTCAATGCACTTAGATATTCAGACGTTCTCTTCCCGGCCAAAACCATGCAAGCCCCATTAGGACTATCTTGGAATACCTAGAGTATCATTTCTTGTCACTTTGCAGATAGGAGACCCAGAGCTCGGGGGGTGTTTGAAACTCGAGATGTATAGCTTGTATTTACCAGTATTCCTTTCAAGGCAGAGTCATAGTGGTCTTGTTGGATGAGTTTGCTAGATTTATGTGGGTCTAGGTTAGTGGAGTATCCCCCAATCCCTCGAGACCTTTATTTTGCGGTTGGCTACTTTCCATCCACCTCTTCGAATTTTTCCCTTAAGAAAGATTCAAATAGGGACTCGTACCAAGATTTGTATGTCGACATCATACAATACTCTTCGCTTGGGGAGGTCATTCTTTTGAGGGTTTCAATGATCATACCAGGGTCTATCAGGTTCCATTCATGACTCGTCAAAAGATGCATTCTATCTCCATGAGATCAAGCCAACCCCAGTTGGTTTGCACAAGTATTAGATGATGCCATTGGACCTCTCGTAGCTTATGGAAAACACCCCTTGCACCTTGGTGAATCCCATGACTTGCTGATCCTAACTGGTATCCCCAGCTTCCCTGACTCCAACAGTTTCACATGTTTCTCTCATGGCCGAAGAGCTAGTGTAGTAGACTACATCCTAGCCAACCAGGATATGATTAAGTATATTTGCCAACTCTTTGTTACCTATATACCTATAGTTGAGCATCTCCCCTTCCCTTTATGTTGAGCCTCCCCCCCGAACTAGCATATTCTTTAAGGTTGTGGACTAGGATGTCTACATTGCACGCCTTCACAAGCTTCTTCACCCACTCTACAATTTCTCATCCCTAGAGTCATTGTCCTTTAAGTATGATTGTCTTTTCTTAACAATTTGGGAAGCGACCCTTAGCTCTTACCCTCACACCACCAACTCCCCCTTCTACTCCTCTAAGTCCAACTCCAGTTCCATGAACACGTGGTATAATGAGGAGTGCAAGACTTTTCATAAACACCTTTGCTAGACCTTCTTCCACGACCCCACTTCCTACACATTGGTACCGAAATCATCCTTCCTCCGTTGCAAGAAATGCCTCTTCATAGCACAGAGGAGATGTGAATTGCATGTGTCACATTGGCACTCCCCCAAAGCTTTTTGGCACACTGTTTTCTTTGTCACTCCAATTATGCATTGATCTCAACCCTCAATCCATTTTCATCTACATTGCTGCCCTTTACAACACCCTTGGACAACCCCTTGTCTTGGTCACCTCCTCCCCATCCTCTTCCCACATGTTCTACTACATGCATATTATGGAGGCAATCTATGAGTTGAACACTAGCAGGGTTGCAGATGAAGAGGAGTTCCAGGAAGAGCTTTTCAAACATGTTACACACTCATTGGTGCATTGCATTGTTGATTTTGTTTAACCACGTTGTTCGCATAGGATTTCCATCGACTTGGTCCCACCATATCATTTACTCGATTCATAAATTAGGCTATAGTGTAGATCCGAATAACTGCACGATGATCTTGGTGGGACAAACATTCTCAAATCTCCACTTAATTGCCTTTCATTTGCAGCTATATAAGGAGTTCGAGAGGAGAGATCTTTGGTAGGGGACAGGTAGGTTTTAGACTAGGGTATCCAACGATGGATCATATCCTCACCCTACGGACCATTATTGAGGAGGCAAGACATCACTCTTCGAAAGTCTTTTGCTGCTTTGTAGGCTTTTGGAAAACCTTTGACTCAGTCCCACGTGAGGAAATGTTTCAGAGGCTCAGATACATTGGTATATCAAAGATTCTCATAGATGCTTTCATGTGACTCTATAAGGTCATCCTTGGTTGCCTTTGTACAACACACAAACTATCATATTCCATTAGGAGCACCATCGGGGTGAAATAGGGGTGCCCCCTCTTGCCCACTTTATTTAGGATCTACATAGATTAGTTGGAGTCATTTTGCATGAGCTCATCCAGCCAATTGATGGTTATCTCCTTCACCATGCCCTGATCTCCATACTCCTTTTTGTTGATAATGCGTTCCTTTTGGTCTCCACACCTGAGGGTCCTACAATGATAGCTGGATGCTCTTGTGATATTTTGTGACCTTTGGGAGTTGATGATCAATCTTGGGAAATCCAAGGTGATGATCTTCAATTGCTTGAAGAATACCCTTTTAGGTTTTCACTTTTACTCTAGGGGGCAGGAGATGGAGATCACCATTTCATACACCTATTTGGGAGTTTAGTTTTCAGGGCCGAGTTGAGACAAGCTCTCCAACCCTGGGTGAATAAGGGTTATGGGTCCCTCACTTTTATAGACAAACAATGTTTCCAACACCATTTTTAGGACATCTTGTCCAAACTAGATATCATGAACTCCATCATTAGACCTATAGTGTTGTATGGTTAAGAGGTATGGGGATCTAGCTTGCTCGAGTTGGATTGGGCTCACACCGAGAGAGTTCAAACCCTTTTGCTTTGTTGCATTATTAGATGCAAAACAATGGTTCCCCAACCCATCATTTAGGCAAATTTTGTGGCACACCCCTTTCAGACTAAGACCTTCATATTGGTAGAGCTGCCACATTGTTTCTAGAGATTTACTGATATGGTGGTTGGCAGGAATTGCTACCCATATCTTGCTTTCTACTCCTTGGAACCCATTGACTAACCCTCCCTCCCCCACATGAGAGCGTAGTGTTGGCACTAAATGTTTCCTCCAGTCTGCTAGTATATCAATGGATCTCCTCTCACCTTTTAGGTACTCTTTGGAGGTTCTAGGCTACCTTTGGCCTATAAGTAGGAGATGAATTGGATTATCAAGAAGGATATATAAGTAGTACATCCAGGTCACTTGGATCTCCCCCTTTGGGGGGATTGAGACCCAAGACGATGCTTTATGCAGAGCAGTTCCTGGAGCTTAGAGATGGCTCATAGTGCACCCCCTTACATGCTCCGATGTTGGATGCATGGGCTCAAGATCCCTGCTTGGCTAGTTTAGAGTGGGTTCCCATAAGCTTCGGGTGGAAGTTGAGCACCAGACCTAGCGAGAGGACAAGTTATATTGGATCTGCCATAGATAGGAGAGAGACAAAGGAGCAATTTATATTTAGATGCCCTCGATACTTTGAGATACACAATTGGTTCCACTGCTTGTTCAGAGAGTCTCATAACTCCCTCTCCACCTTTTTCTAGTATCCAAACTAGCAGTGCTTGTCGTTATACTTGGAGAGGTCCTCAGGATTAGATCACACATTCTTCGCTCCCCCACTTGACAAGAGACTACTCAGAGGATTACATCTTTCTTCTTGGCACTCCTACTAGATAGGGGCACCAAGAGGTAAGCAGAGGGTAGCACCATTTCAATGCTCGGATTTGTGAGACCCCAAGATGTAGTCCGGCCCCCGACAGTAAGACCCATGCAGAGTTGCCAACTTAGATCTTTGGATAGTTTACGCCAGACCAACAAGCAACCCTCCTCCACTAGATCTCAACAACGAGTCACCTCTTCTACATAGAGAGACATGCCCTGGACTAGATCCATCTCTTCCAGCCTATCATTTATAGAGATTCTTTTCTTCGGCCTCAAATGGTAGGAGAGTTGCACAATCAATTTTAGAGGAGGACGCCCCCCCCTCCTTCATCAGACAATGGGCACTGGAGCCTTGAGGCTATTTTCCTTGTACTCTATTCCACAACATTATATTTCTTTTTGGTTTTGAGATAGTTGAGATTAGAAGATCATCTTTGCTTTTTTCTTTTATAGAAGTGGCCTTCGCACACCCATTGGGTATCGCCACGTATGTTCTGAGCAATCTTGTTGACCTACTTTTGGTCATTTGTTGGACATTAATAAACTTATCTTAACTTGTCTATGTCAGAAGCATGAGTCGTGATTTGGTGTTTTTTGTGTTTATGTAGATGACAATCATCACCACTAGTGAGGTTGACATAGTTTAAAACGTAAAATCTGATTTATGTTTAGCTTTTGACATTTTCTATTTAGGCCCCCTTCATCATTGAATAGTTGTAGAATTTTGACAAACCAATGGTGGTGTGTTTGTGTCAGAAACAAAACATGCCAAAAAGAATCTAAAGAATTTCCAAGGGTGTATGGAAATTCCTTCACTTTTTGCTCATTTGAGGAAAACTTCATCATTTTTTCAAATTCTTGTATGTGCTGCATTATGTCTTGCCCATGTTTATATTCTATCATCAACTGAGTCCCCTAACATAGGGGCACATATCTATCTATCTATCTATCAATGTTGCACAAGGACCCGTCCCCGCCAAAAAAACCCTACACCTGTTCTGGCATTTCAAGGACTTGGGGAGCCCTAGTAAATATCCCCAACCTGTTGGGGACTTCATCGGGGACTTGGGGGCCGTACCCAAGACGTTCCGGGCAGATTTCAGGGACATTCTGGGTAGATTTTAGGGATGTTCCAGGCAAATTTCAGGGATTCTCTAGGCATGTATCTTCATTTTTGACAATGGACATTGATGATTGGACAATATGAGCATTTTTCCCATCCATTTTTTCATATTATACTTATCTAAATCTAAATCTATACAAGTTGCAGTACAAAACATGGATTTTGTATGATGGGTTTTGATCTGGGTGTTTGCTGATTTAAATATTGTTTTTTGAGCGACATCATTACAGCAAGCAAAGCTTCCATGTCAACAAACCAAGAAATGCAACATCTCAAAGGTCTGATCCTTGTGGTTATTGCTCTTGTTCTTCTCATTTTTGAGGTCATCTTAGCTTTTACATATTGTACATGGGTGTCCACAAGTTATTTAAGTCTAGTTCTTCCACCATCCCAACTTCAAGCATCGTGAAAACAATAAAATAGTACTGACTTGGATTGGGTACTAAATGTTTAAATAAATTCCTATTCAATCACCTTCTTAATCTGAAATATGAATCTAATCTCTTTACATAATGCATGCATGTATATCACAAAGTGTTTTATAGTGGTTTTAAACATAATGGTAAAAATCTGTGGAACCTATTGAGAAGGGAATGCTTTTTAACATAATCACCATAAACAAGAAATATGAGGAAGAAAAGTTGTTATAGAGACAGACATTCTCATAGACCCTTCATGGACCTTATTGCAAATTGAAAATAATTACACCTATGTTTCCTAAAGCTAAACTGCATTTTGCTCATGTCTAGGTGCCGATAATGATAATGTAATGTCCCTTGGCCCTTTTCTTAATTGCTTGAGTTTCTTTAAAACTAGTAAGCATTACATAGTCATATGCCTCATGGCATTCAAAAGAGTGCTCAATAGCCATTTAGAGCAACAATTCTTCATACTTGCTTGTTTTTAAACATATCAACAAACTGTATCATCAAAAAAGTGCTGTTTCTTATCTCAAAAAAGAACATAACAGTTACATCATTCAAAAAGTAATAGCTGTAAACAGTCCACTGTCTTAATACAGAGAAGTATATCATTATAGCCAAGGTTCGTGAGTAAATTCATTTGAGTGCCCATCTTGGAGGATGGACATGACCTACGTAAATTCATTTGAGCGCCCATCCTGGAGGATGGATATGACCTAGGTACCATGCTCTAGTTCCAATCCATCTTTTGAAATGCCATCCGCTATCCTGTTTCTGTTCATGTATATGTGAGAAAGCTGTCAATTGAGTTTGAATATCAACATATAGGGGCTGTAAAGTGAAATTTCTGATAGAAGCTTTCCTTTCATAACCATTGGATAACCAAAAGCGAGTCACCAAAAATTTGCAATTGTGAAACACCATATTCTTGGGCCAGCTGTAGAATTAGTTTGAGTTCCATCAGTTCGCAGTAGTTATTAGATTCTTGTCCTATTCCAGCTTTGAAGGATATACAGTGATTAGAAGAAAGATACGAGATTCCTCTTGCACCTCCTTTGGGAGGACTTCCCTGTGATGCACCATCAAAGTATGCTCGAGGGATAGCCTTGTTAATGACCTCTTCTTTCAGCGTATGTCTTTTTTGTTTTTCCTCAACCCGTGGATAAGCATTTAGGATATTTAGAGACTGGATTTCACATTTGAGAGGGAGTCTCCTTTCCTTCAAAAAGCTTCAGATTCCTGGTGAGCCAAAATCCCCAAGCTATGTTTGAGTGGGAGGGCTTTGTTCTTCTTGGTGTCCTTTTTAGAATACAATGATATGAAAGCCTCTTCTATATCTCCACCTTCCCAGACATTTTTTAGCCATATAATGCTTTCCACTTCTTTCCAAACCTCTCTTGTATATGGGCAGGCCATAATTAAATGTTCTATGGTTGCATCTGCTTGTTGGCATTAGCTGCACCAACCTGGGCCATTGAATTTTTTTGTTGAAGCACCTCCCACTATTTTTTTTTCCCATAGAAAAAAAATGTAATTTTATTATAAAGATAAAATTACAAAATTGAATGCAGAAGCATTCCTGTTGGCATATATGCCTCAAAATTTGCTTTCCTCCATATAGAAGGCCTATCTAACCTTATTGGTTCAAAACCTCAAAAAAAACTGAGCTGTAGTCCTCCCTGAGACAGGGGCAAAGTTGTGTACATTGTAAAGAGATTAATACATATGCTGTTAAGCAGATTATCAAAATCAAAAAGTATGTCTGAAATTCCCTTTAAGCTGATTAATCAGAGGGAGTCCCCAAGGTTTTGAATATGTTCCAAGACGCCGGTCAAGCTTTGCGTCTCGGAACATATTCGAAACCTTGGGGACTCCCTCTGATTAATCAGCTTAATGGGAATTTCAGACATACTCCCTATATATATATATATATTAAAATTACGAAAAATAAAATATGGACATTGTTATCCTACAAATTGTAGGTTGGGAAAAGCCCGACCCAATCCACAAGATGGCGATAACGGTGGAAGAGTTTACCCACTGTCACCTCAGATAAACTCTCCCCTCGCTTTAGTGAAGGAAGAATCCAACACAAGGGGGGAGTCCCGGGTTACCCTAGGGGGAAATGAGACGAAAAGTGAGACGGTGGAGGTGATGCCCCTATAGGTCAAGTTGCTAAGTGAGAAGTGGCTTAATAACGAGTCTCGGGGATGGTCCATGGTTGCCAAATGCTTGAGTACCTGCAGAAGATGATTGTACCTGCCTAAGACGCAAGAAAAGACGGGTATACAAGCTTAAGGTTAAGTGGACAAGCAAGTTAAGCTTGCTGTCCCTATTTGCAGCAGTCAACAGAGATATATATCAGCAAGTAAATGATTGTTAAAGCTGCTAACAAGATGCTAAAAGTCAGGTAAATGATGCAAGAGATAAGCTAGCAATCACTAGTATAACTCAAGTATGAAAGCATAAGACTTTAGCAACAAACTATGGCTGTTATAAACAAGTATTGCAGAAATACTTTATCAGCCTTATGGCTGTAGCAAACTATTGCTACAACAAAAAATTTCAACTCACAAAACAAACAAGTAAACCACCCAAAAGGTGCGCTGAGGCTAGTAGGTTATAGGGGCAATTTATTAGCAACTTTTGATGGTTAAAATATGAGTTCTAATCAAAAGAGAGTAATTTGCTGCAGCCCTAATGGCTGTAGCTTTTTATTGAGTTATAGCTCTAAGAAGACTAAGCAAACCAAGATGCCCTAGAGGCCTTAGCAACCTCAAAGCAAAAAGTGCACACAAGTAGTACTTAGCGAAAAAGAGAAGAAGATAGAAAATAGTAGTGATCTCACACAAGAGTGAGTTGTGTTTTGATACAATGGAGTGCTCCCTCTATATATATGAGGTAACTGTTATTGCACAGTTTGTACTTGGAAGTAAGAAAAAGTAAAAGAAAGATAAACTGACGTAACTGGAGACTATCCTATCACTGTCACCTCAATAGGATCTCTCTTTCTATTTAGGGTGGTAGGCCCAGGGGAGACGTCCCTGATGACCTGGGGTTTTGAGAAGGCAAAGGGTAAAGGCTAACGTATAGGTTTCCCTCTCACAAGTCGCCACCGATCAAAAAGTCCGGCTAAACAACCAATAAAAGATAATAACCAGAGATGTACTTGCCCGGAATAAAACAACATGAAAACTATATGTGCAAGCTTACTTGCTGGTTAGTACTTCATATAATCAGAGACTTTCTTCATATAAGCAATTGACTAATATGTTGATGAAGTAATCAAAGATGGCAATAATCACACTACAATACTTCAACAATAAATGTTTCAAAATGAGCAAGAATAACCAATTGTCAATATCATAACACCAACATTCATCAGAAGCAAGTATGCATTAATCCTTTCAATTGCTTTTAGAAGCTAAGTGATGCAAAGTATGACTATAGCTTGAAAGAATAATAGCAGCAATAGGGTTAACAAGTTAATCTAAACTAGGGTTAGAAAGGTGTTAGTAATTGCTCAAAGATTTGGATGTTTGTAGATTGTGATCAAAATACTCAAGTAAGAGGTCTCAGA
>ML826819.1:6728-17225 GCA_009831015.1 Picea engelmannii
ATGGCATTGATTTCAACGTCTTTGAACTTCTCCATAGCTGCAACGTTCTGCGGTTCCTTCTCTTCTCCTTCTTTAAACTCTGGCTTCATGACCTTTCCTTTCACAATATCTAACACTTTATTCTTATCAAGGATGAGGTCAATCCTTGTCTTCCATGCTCTGAAGTTAGAGGCTCCATCTAGCTTGTTCTCAGACTTCATAGAGTTCGTCATGGCTTGCTTGACTTGGTCAAACCCTAGATTTGACCAGAAATCCAAACTTCATGTCTTCGTCTTCTGAGAGTACCAAGAGATGCGCTGGGTTAGGGTGCACTGATATATCCAAATATTAGGTCAATATCATCACTTAAGGTGCCTCCACAAGAGGTTTAGGGTTTCTTCAACTGCTTCTGCTGGTAATCCTAGCTGCAGTGCTTTTGGAAACTGCTCCTGCTAGTAACCCTAGCGGCATTACCTCAACGAGCTCAATATCTAGTGGCTATGTTTCCTTCCAGCGTTTTAGGCTGACTGAAGGGGTGTGGGCCCATAAACCGTTAGAATATAGAATATGGTGTGCTCATTTTACCATTGACGATACCTTCGTCACCCAACCTTAGGCCGAAGCCTCCCTCCGAGCACCTTAACCTTGACTGAGAATTCCTTCAGAAGCAAACCCTAGGCTAGATAGCCAAACAAAGAGTAGCACATCAATCCCAAGGATAACGCATCACAAAAAGCTGATCAGATGTTCCAAACCCTAGCCAAGAGATATCCAAGCCAATACTGAATCTAGTTGCTGCTGCAGCTGCACCTGCAACCCTCCTCCAAACCTGTGCACCAAACTGCAACTGCAGTGCGCACCAACTGGGAAACTACAATTCTGAGATGTTGCAAATGAGAACTGGTGCCCTGTATTTATAGTAATCCCGCTAGTTTGCTGGGGCCGACTTCTCCTTCTGGGTATGTGTCTGTTCATAATATTATTATTAATTCTGGCCGACTTCTTCTCTTAGAGGCTAATAGCATAATATAAATTATCTTCTTGAGCTGACAAGGCTTCTAGAGTTATTATCCAACTCATTAGGGTTTCTCTTTCTTTCCAGAGTCTTCTATTCTCATCAGCTTCACACGTGGGGGTAAATACCTCCCGCAACTACCATAATATTAACACCCTCTAATCTCATCTTCCTGGCTGTAAGTCCCCTGTGCCTCTTCCATTCCTCTGGACTCTATGTTTATCTTGATCTGATCTAGTTGTTTTTAACTCTACAAAATGTGCAGCCAACAAAACTTTGTCAGGCTAACTGTTTCAACAATTTCATGAAAATATGAACCATTTTGGTTCAAGAATATATATCATAATTATTTCTTCTGATTTCCTAGAAATTTGAATTCCCAGATCAATTTTCTAGGTGGATATTTAGATTCCACTATCCAATACCTTTCCAACTCCTGATCCCATGCTCAATTCCGAGTCTTGAGCAGAAAGTTATGTCTATTTGAAATTTTCCCATTAATTTTTCTGTTCATTTTTCAACTTGGCGCAACTCCGTGCTGTAATTATGCATTTTTGCACCTACTCCATTGGATTTTTCATAGGATATATTTTGGTTTTCCACATATACATATTATGAACACTCTTCCTGATTTTCACCTCTTTCTAGGTTCTGAGATGCTAGTTACAACCTGCTGAAATTCCATACCAAAATACCATATTGTAACTGATATGATACAGGTACCTTCTTTTCCATATTTAACAATTTTAAAATGCCCATAAATTTAATTGAGCTCTGAGAATGTCTTCTATGGCTCAATATATTTCCATTGACTACTCCTGCACTTCAATCTGATTCCGGAGCAGAAAGTTATGGCTCTTTGAAGTTAGTTGGGTCTTAAAATTTACCCTTCACTGTTTGTGCTGTAACTTTCTCATAAAAGCTCCGTTTGAAGAACGGTTTACACCATTAGAAAACTCTCTCCAAGCTATTTTAATTGAGATGCAAAGACAAAGTCTGCCTTGGTACACTCTATTCTTGTGGTTTTCGAGTGATTAAAAACGCTCTTAAGGGCCTCAAAAACACACTGCAAAAAGATGACATTCAAATGATATAAAACGTCGCAGAAAATCACTGGTTTTCTGTTGTTGTTCACCCTTCAAACAACTTTGTGTGCACAAATTTCAACCTGTACACCCATATTTACCATGTGCAACAACAAAAAAAGGTAAAGCATGCTTTTCACACTTTAAAACCACTATGTATCACTTCTCTTTCGCGCTAATAACTTGCGCACACTACTTTTGTGTCGCACACCAATATCCACCGCGTGCAGTTTTGGTTCTTGCACTATTACCTGTTGTGCGCAGTTTATGTATCGCATGCTGATATTCCAAGTGCATTGTCCTCTACATGCTACACCATGCCAGATTTTAGTATGTCTCCACCACGCACCAAAACTTTGCACGCACCACTAACTAAACTGTCCTGCGACAACATATATCCACATTGCGCGCGCACCAACAAAATTCCTCTGCGCTTTGCCAACACTGCACACACCACGCGTGTCATTATTATGTGTGTGCACACTACACAATGCTAAATTTATCACGTGGTCCTGTACACCAACATTTTTCCACGCAACACTGAAATTTAGCGCGCACACCCGCACATTAACATTTTTTCGCGTGGCACCAAAAATTAGCGCGCACACCTACACACTAACATTTTTCCGCGTGGCACCAAAATTTAGTGCGCACACCAACACACCAATATCTTGCCACACAGTGCCGAATTTTACCTATCACAAGATTTTCACTGCACATCATGCATTTTTAGTGCGCCCACCTGTGCACATTCATTTTTATGCGCATCAATTCCTTGTGAATTCCATTGCAGAAATTGGGGCTTTTGCTTAACTTTTTTCCCAATTTACCATAGACATTCTGCAACCATGAAATTTTTTCAATTTCACCCTGATAACACCGGTTCAACCTATGCAACAACAAATCATTGTAAGTTGACATTTTTGGAATGAATTTATCCAAAATCAATTTGCGAATTGAGAATTTTAACCACTAAACTCGCTCCATATGTCATGGCTTCACTTGAACTTCAAATTCGACCAATTCTAGATCCGAATTTGCTAGAAAAGATATTAAATTGGGAATATCTTACCACATGGCCGAATTCCTTAATTTTCCCATGAATTTAACAACCAAAATTGGGGATTTTTTCCAATTCTGCCCAATTGTTGTTGCTTTTTACCATGGACGCTCTGCAACTTGAAATTTGGCCATTTCAAAATTAATCCTCTGTGAAATTCACTTCACTCAACTTGCTTGGCCCATCCAGGCTCAATGTTTAAAATTGCAGCTCTAATACCAATTTGTAACATCCCTGACCACCCATGCCGGGCCACGCTACGCCAAAGAACTCTTACGTTCTCTTTGCGAAACATATTGTAACACACCCAACCTCTAATAGAGATATTCCACATACATTTTTCGAACTGTATGCAATTAAAATATATACACACAGAACTCTTGCAGAAACATTATATATAAAATGTAAACATACAAATACCTCTGTAAATACACAGATTCACACTGAAATAACATTAAACATATACATGTAGCATATATAGGAAATACCCATAAAAATAAACACAGTTATAACCACACATATGATAACCCATAAAAATAAGCACATAAATAACAATGTAGCATGTAAATTTATCACACAATTGGCACTTATCTTGGTAAGAATGTCACAAACTGCGTGCAGACCTTCCACAAACCTCCCATCCTTAGACCACACTGTTCATCACTCTCAACAGTGAGTCACCCCCGAGCTGGGACTAAACTCCACCCGGGTAAAGGGATTCCTAACCAGGCTAAAGGCTCATAGACAACAGGAAAGACTCTGTCTCAGGTGCCAAATCAAACTAACAACCTATAATCCCTCATTCCCCACATGCATGTCCCACCCATGAAGTGTGCCCCTTCTTTTCTCAATAGTCCTTTGGCTGCCCCACTTCCTTTCCGGGCTTCAACAACATGCCAGAAATGAAGTCTTAGAGCACTGTATCTATAGTTTAGCACCTTTAGGAAATCAAGTCCCAACAATTCTCTCACCCAGAGAATTTCTCACAGGCCTGACAACCCACCTCTTCAATATCCCACGGGTCTGACATCCCGCTTCTTCAGTCCATCTCCCAAGCTAACCAGATACACCAACACACAATGGCTATGGATACAGGTTCATCTACAGTCATGAAGATACAAAAGATAGCTCAATGGGTGTGTGCATGCTCATGGATGATTGACTGGATGACTGAATGATGGAAGTAATGATGGAGAGAATGATGGAAAAAGATGATGGAGAAGATGGGAAAATGAACTAAGTCCCAACAATATGTATGGATGTCCCCAACTTGACACTTGTCATGTTGGGAGCTACTTTGGCCCACTTGTACCCAAATTTAGAACTTAGGATAAAATGATTATCCATACTTTATGATTTAAGAAATATTAATATAATATTCCTTTTTGGCTTAAGCTCCCTAGCTTATCCCTTTTCCTTAAATTTTGGGCCCCTCCCTTTCTCTAACCAGTGGAGTTTAGTCCCCCATCTCTTTTATCGTGGTCGGTCTGCGCGCAACGATGTATTTTATATTAATTATGAGACATATACACAAATAGGCACACTGACCTTTAACATCTAGGCTCTCTGGCCTAATCAAAACATAAGCATCCTAGCTTATAATAACTGGCTCACCAACCTATAAAATGCAACATATACACAAAAGACTACCTGGCCTTAAAATCGCGTGCACTTATGTTGCTGCACGCGGTATCCTGGAATGTGAAAAATTCCTCATTTTTCTGCCCAGTACATGCGCGCACTATTCCATGAAATGTGCATACAAAATGATATCAAATAGCTCACCAACTTAAGTACATTTTCATTTATATTACAATTGGGTTTGGCCTAGGGATATTACAAACCTTCAAATTTGTGATCATTTGTTCTAGTTCCCGAGTGTTTTCTTTCTTGTCTAGTTCCTCTTGTAGCTTCTTGTTTTTCTTCTTTTCTCTTCTTATAACTTCTATTCCAGTCAACAATTCTTCTCTATAGTCAAGTTTTGCCTCTTCATATTCTTCTTCAGTGTCTTCTTTATCAGATTCTTCTACTGCCATGAATAGAACTCTTTCTGTCTCATTGTCACTGACTTCATCTTCATTTGATGAGGATATGTCTTCTTTGGTGCAAAAGCTTTTCTTGAAATATTTCTTTATGGTTCTTTTTCCTTTATATGTTTGCTTGCTATTTGAGTAATCTTCATCATTCCTCTTATTTTTTGTATGAGGAAATTTGTTAGAAAAATGACCAATACCATCACAATTAAAACAAATCAATGGAAACTTACCTTTATATCTGCCATTGGTTCCCTTGTTCAATATTCTGACAAAGTTGGCACTTCTTCATCATCTTCCGAGATGTCACTACTGTTGTTATGTTCTTTTTCTTTTTGCTTTCCCTTTTTCTTTGACCTTTTGGATGCTTTGAAAGATGCTTATTTTATATATGGATTTTCTTGTTCAGTTCTAATTTAATATGCTGTGAAGATTCCATGTAGTTCTTCCATGCTTATTGAGTCTAGATATTCTCTTTCCTCTAGTGTTGATATCTTAGGATCAAATATCATAGGAAGAGATCTTAGTACCTTTTGAACAATTACAGATTCTTTAATTTATTCTCCCAATCCTATGATTGAATTTACTGTTTCATCGACTCGTAAGAAGTAAACTACAATATTCTCATCTTCCTTCATCTTTAGTTGTTCAAACTGACCTCTGTAAGTTTGAAGCTTTGCTGCTTTGAATTTTGAATCTCCTTCAGAAATATTTTGAAGCTTGTCCCAAATCTCTTTAGCGGATTTACAATGTATAACTTTGGTGTATACTGATTCAAAAATACCATTCAGAAGTGCATTTGGGGCTTTGGAATTATTTTGACCGAGTTTTATTGCTCTTTCATTTGTTGGCGAAACTTTCGGTTCTTTGTATCCATCAACAAATGATTACCAAATTTCTAATCCCTGTGCTTGTATATATGTTTTCATCCTTCTGATCCAAAATAAATACTTCTTTCCATCAAACTGTGGTATTCCATTTTTATACATGTTGTTGCTCTCCATGATCTACCTTTCAATGGTTAAATTGATTTCTAAAGGAACCTAATATGAAACCAATTGTTGGATTACTGAGAGGGGGAGTGAATCAATAGTAGAACAATTTAATCCTTTTTCACTGTAAAATGAAAGTGTTATATCAATGTAGCATTATCATCAAATAGTTGCAGAGTAAATAAACAATGAACAAATGAGTAATCATACACATACATAATACACCAATGTTTTACGTGGAAACCCAAAGTGGGAGAAAACCACATAATGATTTTTATTATATGTATTTAAGAATTACATTCATTGGAAACACCAACTTCCTTTGTTTTCCAGCTGCAACTGGAAGGAGGCTCCAACTCCCTAGTTTCTTAGGCTACAACCTAAGGGAAGCTTCAACTCCCTGATTCTTTGGCTACAACCAGAAGGAGGATACAATCCCCTATGTTCTCTGGATACAACCAGAAGGTGGCTACAACCACCTATCCTTGCCCCGTCCAACCACCCTAAAATATAAGTTCCAAATGTAGAAACTGAATATGTCTTTGTATACTCATCAACCAATCTAATCTGATCACATATACCTCAAACACTATACCACAAGTCTGTACCTCAAACCATGTGCTCAAACCTCACTTCTATACAACCTCTATCTGTACCAATAACTTCAACAACATACCTCAACCAAAATCCCTCAAACATGAACCAATACTAAACTTCAATAGGTCTGCCTCAGATCAACTCTACAACAAGCCATAAACTCCCAAGAGGGCATCCAACATATTTACATGGAAAATCCTCAACTTGATTCATAAATTCAACACTACAAATATGAAAACCATACCATTTTTTCTTCTTGTAGCGTTCTATTGCCACGGTTTTGCTGTCGTGAATCCACTGGCACGATTTTTCTGCCTCAATTTTTCTACCACACTTTTTCTACTGCGGTTTTTCTGCTGCAGTTTTCCTGCTGTGATTTTTCTGCCGCACTTTTTTTGCTACACTTTTTTGCCACACTTTTTCTTCCACAGTTTTCCTACCACAGTTTTTCTGCCGCACTTTTCCTTCTGCACTTTTTCTGCCGCACTTTTCCTTCTGCACTTTTTTTGCTTCACTTTTCTCTATCAATAATACCTTCCCAAATAACCTTTCAAAAAAATAGATATTCAATTATATTCAAGTGTGATTTGAATGAGAGACCCTTGCCTCTTATTTATACTTTTATGCAGATTCCTCAAGGGGTTACCTTCTAACCATCTTAACCCACTTTCCTTATTTTAGGGTTAACCCACTTATAACCACTTGTCCACTTAACCTAACCACTTTCCATAATTAGTAAGTTCTCCATTAACTTTATTATTTAAATAATTTCTTTTGCATCCTCTTTGACTTATAGTACAATCATCACTTCACTTTATTATTTAAATAATTTCTTCTTTGCAAACACTTTGACTACTTTTACCTTTTGGGGCTTCTATATGACTCATGAGCATTCTCCAACTTCACATGGCCATAACTCTCTAACAATGAGAATTTATGTGATGTTCCACATACCACCAGAAATGGAATGACATGTACTATCCATATAGAATAGTTTTACCTACAAATATATCAAAACTCATACCATTATCCATCAAATAAACTTGGGTCCATTACCCAAACCTTTGTGCTACCRGAATTCRCTACCGAAATTTCTTCAAGGGTTGACATCAATGAAAACCAACCCAATTAATCAACAATACATGTTCAGAGGGAGTCAAACTTAGGATCTAGTGGGGAGGAGAAGCCTCCCAGGATTGTGTAGAGGATAATGGAMATATATTAGGTAGCTCCATAGGTTGTGTAGACTCATAGGGAGTCCAAATTTATAGGGAKTCARGAGACTCAAAGGGAKTTCAACTTCAGAGGGAGTCAGGAGGCTTAGAGGAAGATTCAACCATTCATAGGGAGCCAACCTTTAGGTCCATATGGGAGAGAGRCATCTTTCAATACTGCTAGGAGGGTGTCATGGGATGAGATGTCTAGAAAAGAGGCTCAAAAGTGGGAGGATTATAGGAKAAGGGTGTTTTCCAGGGAGGGATCATTCTAGATAGCAAGATTTTCTTCAGTGACCGAGGGTGTAGCCAGTCAGGAAGATTAGAGAGCAAGATTTTCTTCGATGACAGAGATGGCGACCAATCAAGTGGATTAGAGAGTAGTTGTGGTAGCGGATCCCGTGAGAGAGACAAAGCTATTTCCAGGTGATTGTGGAGTGTGGTGAGAATAATTCCCTCACTAAGAGGGAGTGTTGATTTTTGTAGCTTTGGGCACGTATTATCACATTCCCTAGATGTTGGGTAAGTGGGAATCATCGTGGGCATCACATTACACTCTTAATTTGGAGAATACCACCATTAGAATGAAGCTCGAGGATTCATGGGTTTGACAATGGGATTCATGAGTTTGTGATGGGGCTTCATGCCCACATGTAAGTCTAATTTGATGTTAAATTATGGAGGGGCTTCTATAATGAACCCTAAGGATTGTATATAAAGGAGAGAGGTCATTGTGAAATTTCAATGTGTAGTGTGTGTGGAGACATGATGAAGTTGACATAACTGATTCTGCACTTGTGCTAAGGATATTGGTGATTTTAGCAAGGGAATGTCTATAACTATGCAAAATCTCTCCTAGGAGAGAGGTATCTACAAAAGGAAGAAATTGTATGAGTGGAGTGAGTCGCACATAAGTGTCTGTACAAGTCTTCATTCATGTATGTATGTTGCAGTGGGCACAGTCACATATGTACACGGGTTGCAGTGGGAACAATCACATATGTATGTAAGTTGTGGTAAGGTGAATCACATATACACGGGTTACAGTGGGCACAATCATGTATGTATGCGAGTTGTAGTAAGGTGAATCACATACATTTGTACAATTTTTTTTGGATACGAGAAGGTCTATATAGGTTGACATCAATAGAAGTACACGTGACATCAATAGGATGTACAAGTGGTTTGCAACAGATTTTTGGGAAGAACCAATTTCTAGGGATTTACTGAGGTTTGGTGTTTTTTATAGTTCTAGTTATTGGAGGACAAGGTTATCCTCAACTTTTGGTGAAATTGTATTGGCTAGGAGGGCTGGTTTTACCCTCAAAAGTTTTGAATTTGACAAGGTCACAAAACATAAAATTTATTTCTCATGTGTATTGATGATTCATCTCTAATCTTGTTGTTTCCATTGCATATATTTTCATTCAATAATTTTCAGTTTAAAATTGTTCAGTGATAACAACTAGGGGTTTACTGTTAGTTCACTAGGAAGAAATTTTTAGATCTAAAAATTAGTCACACATAGAGTTTCATTTGAAAATTGACAAAAGTGACACTGCAATTGAACCTTGGCCTCTCCAATGCCAATCTCTACCTTAACCTCTAGCAACATGCTAGCATAAAAATCCCTGCAGACTCCTCTACACCTTTCTTCACTCGCAAGTTAGGAAACTGACCCTAGCGCTTACAATCCCTATGACTGGGGCCACTGATGAGTCAAATTATTTCCTATCTCAAAGGCTCATCATATGCACATTTTCCCACCATAATACGACTTAATATTTTTTTTGACCATATTTAATAGTAAGTCATGAATATTTTTGTTTGTTGCTTAGGAATGAATTTTGAGGAGGAATTTTGTGTATATCATACCTTTTTACTCTAATATCTATGCCAAAGGATGTGCATAGAATCAAGCAGGTCGAACTCTATGAATCAAGGGATCCAAATAGAATTGAATCCTCAAACCAAGGTGTTTTGACTCCCTAAGAGGGCTGCCAAGCCAAGAATCAAGGGACCTCGTCCCCACCTACCTCTAGAGCACTCTCTGTTCTTTAATATCCACTCTTGACCAACAATAGTTCGTGATCCATATGGGATTTGACTGAGATCCCCTATTTGCAAATTTTTCTCCTCAACTCAAGCAAATAGGTCAAGTTCTCAAGATTATATATAGACCTCTATCGTAGGGAGGAAAGCAGACATATTGTTACAAGTATTTTATTAATATTTTTCTCTGAAGACTTTTTGTTGGAGCTTAGAGCTTTTTCTCTTGATTTACTATTGTTGTTGATGGAATAAACATAGTCTTGTTTACAACTTATTAGAGTTTTCTCAAGGTTACTTGTGCTTCTTAGGTAGGCCCCACTCAAGAAGGCTCAAGGACCCTGTTGCAATTTTTCTTTTTCTTGCATGATAATTAGTTGTTAATTAACATTTCATTTCCTTTTGAAGATCACCATAGTCATGCATGATTAATTCTGATTTATGTCAATTTATCATTATCTGGTTAGTTTCAA
>ML826819.1:34991-69094 GCA_009831015.1 Picea engelmannii
GGGGTTAAAACAAAGTTCTTTTCAAATTCAAATTTATATGCAATATTATTTAAATATGCATGGATGTTGTAATTCTCACACATTTAGTTTGGCTTCACAGGGGGGAATGGCGAATGTATTACTACAGATACTTATTACTTATTACATAGATATTATAAACCTCCCATACATAATACACAAACATTATGTTTGTTGGTGGAAATATAAAAAAATGTATAAATTGTCTACGCTAATGAGATTAATACATCTATACTTTGGTGCATTTCATCTTGCACTCATGAAATATTCAAATTGTGATTATTTCTATTTCTGTCGTTTCCAATTGTCACTTTTGATGTTGCATATAAGCCTATGTACATAAATGTCAATTTGCGATTGTGCTGGTGGTATAAACCATTAGAAAATTATCTCAGTTCAGTGCATTCTTCTTAGTGTCTCCTCATCCGATGAGAATCTTTTCTTTAAAAACTGTTTTGTTTCTCAGTTTAATATATTTAAACTTCCAGTGGAAGTTTGAATAAGAATCCATAAAGCTTTGAATAATTGTATTGGTCACTTCTAGGTAATATATGCGTATATTACATTTCAATAATGTTTCCATACTAGTCCTGATGGTAGAAACACTACAACGGTTATTTCCATTCAGCCACAAATATATCATAGAATATAGATAAAGAGAAAACCCTAATTACTTCTCATTGGAAAAACCCTAAACCCAAAGAAAAACCTAAACTACAAACATATATGGACTGCAGAGTCTAGACTCCAATACTCCTCTATGTACAACAATATTCATTTTATTCCTTTTTGTTTCTTCTATACAATACTTAAATTTATGACAACTCCTAGACCTCGCTGAACCTAAAATTTTGTGGAGGAATTCAAATTTTAAATCCTACTGGAGAGTTTCAAATCTAGTGAATTATGATTTACATTGAGGGTTTCAATAAGAGATGTGTTTGCAATAAAAAAGAATATTGACAATAATTGTTTATTTAGTATAAACCGATAGGAGAAAACATAAATCATGTCGAGTCGATAACTATAAAACAAACAAAGAATTATGTAAGGAGAAAACATAAATTACTTGTACTCCTTTACCCCTTGCATTCCTTAGCTTCTCCTCACAGATCAGAGGCTGCTCCTCACAGATCAAAGATTGATCCTTAGCTGATTCGATGGATAAGTGATTGATATTCGATATTAGTTTTGGTTTTTTGGTATTGTTATCCCTCGATATTTTCTAGGATTTTTTTGGAATGATGTCAAGGCACCCCGGGGGACAAGACTTGGGATGAATATTAAGGCCATATTTGCAATAAATTAATTGTGCAATATTGGGAAGTTATTGATGCAGGAGCATTGCCAACAACAAGTGAGCGCGGAGGCGGAAGATAGCTAGGATGAACGCAATGCATTTTTTCACACGTTGAAAATGTTTTGAAATATTTTAAAAGACTAAGGAAGGAATATTAATGAAATAGCTAAGGAAGGCATACACACATTATTGAATAAGTGATTGTAAATAGATCTTGAGAAATCTTCTCTCATCTGTTGATGTAAAATGCATTTATGCCCAGTTAATGAAAGTAGGTAGATTTAAATTCCAGATTAGATAGTTTTAGGAACAAGAGGGAAAATGACTATAGACACCCTCATCTTTGTATCATTGTAGGAATGAGAATTAGATTCATTAGCACATTAACATAGAGAAGAAGAAAGCTGTAGAAGGAGAGTTGTAGGGGAGAACCCATGTATAGAAGTTATGAATTAATATATGAAGCTTTGATTTAGACTCGTGGTGTTATGATGTTTTCTATGTATGCATGCTGAATGGTCTGCTTACAGTTTCTTCCTTTCTCTGTCATGCATTTGTTATTATGTTGTGTGTGGATGTATGTTTTCATGTTGAATGTTTAAATTCTGAGAGAGAAAGAGAATGAGTTTCAATTGTTTCTCTTCTTGAGTGAGAGTTCCTGCAAGAAGTGCAGTGAAAGGCCCGCAAGGAGTGCATTGACAAAGGTTCAAAGTTTATCATTGAAAGCTCAGGAGGGATACCATTGTTCTCATTTTAGAAGAAGTGCAAGACAAGCACAGAAGCCATGCAAGGTGTGCGCAGGATGGTCGAGACCTTAGAACTTATCAACTAAGGTTGAGAGATTGTAGGGTTGCTGTTGCAGAAGGTGCACAGAATAGAGAGTTCAAATACGTAGGAATATTTGAAGGTTTTCCGCAAGGTGTGTGTGCAGGAATTCTTTTGAGTTGTCAGAGGAAAGCTCAGAAGGGTTAAAACCTTTGAAGTGTTCAAAGGGGGAAGTCAAATTCATTTTGCAAGATTTGAGTTCCAGTATAAGGATACTGGTTCATTTTGAAGGAGCTGTCAAGGAAGAAATCGAGCGGTCAGAATTCTCCCAGGAGAACTCCCGAAATCATGAGAACCATAAGATCCTAAAGAGTTTGTTTTGTACAACGATAATCATGCTTTACAATTCGTGACTCAACATGAGAAGTTGAACCAAAGACATATTAAATGGGTTGAATACATGCATAATTTTACTTTTGTAATTAAACATATTTCTGGAACTACTAACAAAGTTGCTGATGCTTTGAGCAGGAAATGTTTTCTTATGCAGGAGTTTAGAGTCAAAACATTTGGTTTTGATAACCTCAAGGACATGTACAGAGATGACCCAGATTTCAAAGAGGTGTATGAGGCATCTGAGAATCCAATTCTTAGGGACAGAAGTCAATGGACTAAATATATGATCCAGGATGGATTATTATTAAGAGGCAATCAATTATGTATTCCAAAATGCTCCATGAGGGAGAGTCTGCTGAAAGAAAAACATAGTGGAGGATTGGTCGAACATTTTGGTCATGAAAAAATGTTATTGAAATTAAATGGCTCATATTTTTGGCCATGGATTAGGATAGATGTCAAAATATTTGTGGACAGATGTAGAATTTATCAGCACAAAAAAGGAAAAAGGAAAAACATAGGGTTATACCAGCCATTACCCATACCTGAGAGGCCATGGGATGTAGTGAGCATGGATTTTATATTGGGGTTGCCAAGAACCTAAAGAGGATTTGATTCAATCTTTTTGGTGGTAGACAGATTTTCAAAAATGGCACACTTTATACCATGCCAGAAAACCGACGACGCAACTCAGATTGCGAACCTATTTTTCAAAGAAATCGTCAGACTTCGCGGCTTGCCAAGGAGTATTGTTTCTGATCGAGACACCAAGTTCGTGGGACATTTCTAGAGGACTTTATGGAAGAATCTAGGAACAAGTTTGTCATTTATCTCATATTATCATCCTGAGATGGATGGGAAAACAAAAGTTGTAAATAGAAGCTTGGGAGATTTGTTAAGGAGCCTAGTGACTGAACACCATAGTTAGTGGGATCACATTCTGCCACATGCGGAATTTTCTTACAATGATTCACTCAATAGAAGAACAGGGTAGAGTCCATTCCAAATTGTGTATGGAATGCATCCAAGGGGAGTTTCTGAATTGAAATATTTGGAACAGAATGAATTCAGAAGTGCTAGTGCAAAGGATTTTGCAAAAGCAATGAAGGGGCTTCACATCCAAGTCAAGGAGAGATTGCAAAGTTCGAATAAAGAATACAAGCGTAGAGTAGATCAACACAGGTGAGAACTTCAGTTTGAATTTGGTGATTTGATTCTTGCACATCTGAGGAAAGAAAGGTTCCCAAGGGGAACATATAACAAACTGAAAATGAAGAAGATTGGACCATGCAATATTGTAAAGAAATTTGGGGCAAATGCATATGAGATCGAATTACCCGATGGGATCAGAATTTCATCAATATTCAACATCTTAGATTTGTACCCTTATAGAGCTGAAGAAGCAGGAGTAGATAGTGAACAGACAAAGGTTCAGTGGACTAAACAAATGCTTGTAGCTGAAAAGACACAGATGGAAAGTATACTTGAAAAGAGAATCAACAAGAGGACCAGGAGAAAAGAGTATTTTGAATACTTGGTCAAATGGAAGGGACATCCAGTTGAAGATGCCAATTGGGAGAATGAAGAAAAGATTCAGAAGCATGGGCAGACCGTGCAAGAACTCATGAATAGGAGTTCATGAAAATTTTCAAGCAAGGGAGTATGATGCAGGAGCATCTCCAGCAGCAAGCGAGCATGGAGGCGGAAGACAACTGGGATGAGCCCAACACATTTTTGCACATGTTGAACATATTTTGAAATATTTTAAAAGACTAAGGAAGGAATATTAATGAAATAGTTAAGGAAGGCATACGTGCATTTATGAATAAGTGATTGTATATATATCTTGAGCAATCTGCTCTCATCTGTCGATGTAAAAGACATTTATGCCTAGTTAATGAAAGTAGGTAGATTTAAATTCCAGATTAGACAGTTTTAGGAACAGGAGGGAAAATGACTATAGACACCCTCATATTTGTATCATTGTAGGAATGAGAATTAGATTCATTAGCACATTATCATAGAGAATAAGAGAGATGTAGCAAGAGAGTTGTAGGGGAGAAACCATGTACAAAAGTTCTGAATCAATATATGAAGCTTTGATTCAGACTCATGGTGTTATGATTTTTTCTGTGTATACATGCTTAATGGTCTGCTTACAGTTTCTTACTTTCTCTGTCATGCATTTTTTATTATTCTATGTGTGAATGTATGTTTTCATGTTGAATGTTTAAATTCTGAGAGAGAAAGAGAATGAGTTTCAATTGTTTCTCTTCCTGAGTGAGAGTTCCTGCAAGAAGTGCAGTGAAACGTCTGCAAGGAGTGCGTTGACGAAGGTTCATAGTTTATCTCTGAAATCTCATGAGGGATACCATTGTTCTCATTTCAGTAGAAGTGCAAGACAAGCACAAAAGTCATGCAAGGTGTGCGCAGGCTGGTCGAGACCTTAGAACTTATCAACTAAGGTTGAGAGATTGTAGGGTTGTTGTTGCAGAAGGTGCACAGAATCGAGAGTTCAAATACATAGGAGTATTTGAAGGTCTGCCGCAAGGAGTGCGTGCATGAGTTCTTTTGGTGACTTGAAGTTGTCAGAGGAAAGCTCATAAGGGTTAACACCTTTGAAGTGTTCAAAGGGGGAAGTCGAAGTCATTTTGCAAGATTTGAGTTCCAGTATAAGGATACTGGTTCATTTTGAAGGAGTTGTCAAGGAAGAAATTGAGTGGTCGGAATTCTCCGAGGAGAACTCTTGAAATCACGAGAATAGTAAGATCCAGAGAAGTTACAAGGTGGATAAGGAGGGACGAATCCATCACTCTGGTAACAGGAGTCAACGTGGACCGTTGATTTCGATCATTGGACCATTGGGATCATTTTGGCATTTCGGGGTTCATAAGTTTGAAGTGTGGACGAAACCTTTGGTTGATCAAATTCCCAAAATGAAAAAAGATTTTCCTGTATAAAGGTGAAGAATAGCTAAGGACGAATTTCAGAATTTTGGGAATTCAGGATTCGAAATACCGGAAGTCCCGAGGACAAGGAGCTTGGGCCCTTGTATTTAGAATTTTGAAGTTGCGAGACTCAGGATATTGTGAAGTGGTATTTCGACATTTTGGGAATTAGGATTTTGACATTCCCGTTGACAATAATTCGAGCTCTTCACATGAGAACCCCGAAATTGCGAAACGCGAAATAGTGTGAAGTGGCATTTCGGGGTTCGGGAACCAGAGAGGACAGTGTTTTGGAATCGAGAGTCTTGGACTCCCGGTACCTGAAAGTCTAAAATCACGTGGGTGAAAGGACGAAATCACGTGGGCCATCAGATCGAAGGGAGGCTTGTAGCCATTGATCCCATTGGAGATATTGTTTTGGAGTTCAGAGTTTGTGGAGGTTAGAGAGATGGAAGCCTTACATCAGGACTCATGAAATCGTGAAGTCTGAAACCCCGAAAGGGTAAAAAGTTCTGATAGAATCCAGTCTTTTACTGAACGTTTTGGGTTTCAACATTTCGGTAGATGTGAAGACAAGAGGTAGGGATTCCTTGTTCTGGAACTCCCAAAGTCACGAAACACGATACAGATGTGTAGGAGGACATGGCCAAGAATTTTGAGAAAATCGACATTTCAGGTTTCAGAAGGTGGAAAGGTTGAGAACCTCGACAACAGGGTTCGCAAAATTGTGAAACCCGAAATCTTGAAAAGGAAAGAAAAGGAAAGTCCCGATAAGGAAAAAGGATGCGATCATTTTATTATGGTCAGGGGAGTTGAGTGGTGCTTTGTGTTGGTTCACACGGGGCATACTCATAAGGACATGTGGAAAAACACTGTTGTTGTGTGTGTGTAGGATTCCTTGTGGAGGAACCTAAGAGTCAATCAGACTCAAGAGGGAAGATTTAGAACGATCCTGTGCAGACCTCGATTCTGAGGATTGGGGGTCTGCGTCAGTTGTGGTATCAGAGCACAGAACAATTTCTTTGCTTTCTGTAGCAGAGAAAGGAGAAATTTCTTATCCATGCCACCGAGAAGAAGAGATAGGCCAATGATTGATCCAATAGTGGAAAGAGAAATGCGTGAACTATGTGCTAAGCTTGATGCCATGGAGATAGCACAGAGGAAAACAATCGACGCTGGAGATATCAATGAGGCTGAAAGTGAAAATGAAGCTAGACATGAGGGAGAAGAAGTAGTAGTCGAAGATGCTGCAGATGAATTCCTATTCAGGGTTGTTGCAAGGATAGGTGCCAGAGAAAAAATGGAGATTCCCATGTACGAGGGAAACCTGGATCTTGAAGAGCTTCTAGAATGGATTAGAGATCTGGATAAATATTTTGACTATGAGGATGTTGAGGAAGACAAGAAGGTAAAATGTGCTATCACAAGACTTAAAGGGCATGCAACATTATGGTGGGATGAGCTGCAGGCTGACAAACACTGCAAAGGCAAGGAGAAAATCAAGAGTTGGGATAGAATGGTTGCGAAGATGAAAGCCAAATTCATACCCAAGGATTATAAAATTACTCTGTTTCAGAGGATGCAAAATTTGAGACAGAATCTAATGTCAGTGAAATAGTACACTGAAGAATTCTACAAGATAAACATCAGGGCAGGTCATTGGGAAAGCGATGATGAAAAGGTTTCCAGGTACATGAATGGTTTGCGATATGACATTCAGGATGAGATGAGCATGATGACCCTTAGAAATGTGGAATATTCTTATCAGATGGCTCTGAAAGCTGAAGAAAAGCTGAGCCGAAAGTAAGGTCAAGGAGGCCGAGGAAAAAGTCAAGACAGAGGAAAAACAATTTCCCAAGACATAACTCATAAACCTAAAGAAGAGTGGAGGAAACCTCAAACTCAACCTGAGAGAGGTAGAAGCTCACAGAGAGAACAATATGCTGATAGGAATACTTTTCCTTGAACCAGAGGAAGAGGAAGAGGCAGAGGTGGAGAAATAAAATTTTTTACCTACGGAAAAAATGGACACAAATCCTATGAATGTCCAGATAGAAAGAAAGAGGGTGGTGAAACTCACATTGCCGAAGCACAAGGACAAAATGTTGAAATAGAATATGATCAGGGAGGAATATCCTTGATGATGAGGAAAGTTCTCTTAACACCAGAGAAGGAGGCAGAGAACCCAACCAAAAGGAACATACTTTTTCGGACTGCTTGCAAGACCAAATACAGGGTATGCAAAGTCATCATGGATAGTGGTAGCATAGACAATCTCATTTCTACAAAGATGGTAGAAAAGATGGAGCTGGAGACTATTGAACATCCAAGCCCGTACAGAGTTTCATGGTTACAAAAAGGACATTAGGTAAATGTCACTAAACAATGTTTAGTTGAATTTAAAATAGGGGATATAAGGATGAAATACTATGTGATGTCATTCCCATGGATGTTTGTCATCTATAGCTAGGTAGACCGTGGCAATATGAAAAGAATGTGATTCATGATGGGAGAAAGAACACATACACCCTAGAGAAGAGTGGGAGAACTCACATGTTGCTGTCGATTAAGGATAAAGAAATGAAACCAGAAGTGAGCAACACTGTACTTCTCATGAGTGGGAAGGAAATTCTTAAGGAGGTTAAGAAAAAGTAATATACACAACTCATCATGGTCAGGAAGCCTAGAATTGTTTTAACTAGTACAAGAGTGGATGATTTACCAGAGGAAATCCAAAAGTTGCTGGAAGAGTTTGCTGATATAGTAGTGGACGAACTACCTTGTTCGTTTCCATCGATCAAAAGTATAAGTCATCACATCAATCTTATACCTGGAGCCAGTTTACCAAACAAAGTAGCGTACAGGTTGACACCACAAGAGAATGAAGAAGTCAAGAGACAGGTCCAGGATTTAATGGTCAAAGGATTGATTCGAGAGATCTTGAGTCCATGCGCTATTCCAATAGTGCTTATCCCAAATAAATATGGAGGCTGGAGGATGTGCACAGACTTGAGGGAAATCAATAATATTACCATCAGATACAGATTTCCATTACCAAGGATTGATGATTTGATGGATTGCTTGAGTGGAGCAATTGTTTTTTCAAAGATTGATTTGAAAAGCGGATATCATCAAATTTGTATGAGAGAAGGTGATGAATGGAAGATAGCCTTCAAGACAAATGAAGGGCTGTATGAATGGCTTGTTATGCCATTTGGATTAACAAATGAGCCTAGTACTTTCATGAGGTTGATGAACGAAGTCCTGAAGGAGTTCATCGGGAAATTCGTCATCGTATATCTTGATGATATATTAATTTTCAGCAAGACATAAGCAGAGCACTTGAAGCATTTAGCTACAGTGATGAGGAGATTATAGCAAGAGAAGTTTTTGATAAATATGAAGAAATCAAAATTTATGAGGACATAACTCATTTATTTGGGTTTTGTTATCTCTGCAGATGAGCTGAAAATGGATCTGGATAAGGTAGAGGCGATTAAGAATTGGCCATCACCGAAAAGTGTATTTGAGGTTCGAAGCTTCCATGGATTAGCTAGTTTCTATAGGAAATTCATCCAAAATTTTAGTGGGATTAACGCACCAATGATGGACACGGTGAAGAAAAGACACAAATCTTTTCATTGGATAGAGGAAGCGGAAAAAAGTTTCAACTTGCTGAAGAGGAGGTTTACTGAACAACCAATTCTGGTGTTGCCAGATTTCAGTAAGACATTTCAGGTAAAGTGTGATGCTAGTGGATTTGGAATTGGAGCATTCTTAAGCCAAGATGACAGACCGATCACATACTTCAGTGAGAAACTAAATGAAGTGATGGTTAAGTACTCCACATATGACAAGGAATTTTATGCAGTCATACAAGTGCTGAAGAAATGGAGACATTATTTGGTTCCTAAAGAGTTTGTTTTGTACAACGATAATCATGCTTTACAATTCGTGACTCAATAGGAGAAGTTGAACCAAAGACATATTAAATGGGTTGAATACATGTAGAATTTTACTTTTGTAATTAAACATATTTCTGGAACTGCTAACAAAGTTGTTGATGCTTTGAGCAGGAAATGTTTGTTTATGCATGAGTTCAGAGTCAAAACATTGGGTTTTGATAACCTCAAGGACATGTACAGAGATGACCCATATTTCAAAGAGGCGTATGAGGCATCTGAGAATCCAATTCTTAGGGATAGAAGTCAATGGACTGAATATATGATCCAGGATGGATTATTATTCAGAGGCAATCAATTATGTATTCCAAAATGCTCCATGAGGGAGAATCTGCTGAAAGAAAAACATAGTGGAGGATTGGCTGGACATTTCAGTCATGAAAAAATGTTCTCGAAATTAAATGGCTTATATTTTTGGCCAGGGATGAGGACAGATGTCAAAATATTTGTGGACAGATGTAGAATTTATCAGCACACAAAAGGAAAAAGGCAAAACACAGGGTTATACTAGCCATTACCCATACCTGAGAGGCCTTGGGATGCAGTGAGCATGGATTTTGTATTGGGGTTGCCAAGAACACAAAGAGGATTTGATTCAATCTTTGTGGTGGTAGACATATTTTCAAAAATGGCACACTTTATACCATGCCAAAAAATCGGCGACACAACTCATATTGCGAACCTGTTTTTCAAAGAAGTCATCAGACTTCACGGCTTGCCAAGGAGCATTGTTTCTGATCGAGACACCAATTTTGTAAACATCATCATCCTCACATGGATGGGAAAACAAAAGTTGTAAACATAATCTTGGGATATTTTCTAAGGAGCCTAGTGACTGAACACCACATTCAATGCGATCACATTCTGCCATAGACGGAATTTGCTTACAATGATTCACTCAATAGAAGCACAGGGCAAAGTCCATTCCAAATTGTGTATCGAATGTATCCAAGGGGAGTTTCTGAATTGAAAGATTTAGAACAGAATGAATTTAGAAGTGCTAGTGCAGAGGATTTTGCAAAAGCAATGAAGGGGATTCATAGCCAAGTCAAGAAGCGATTGCAGAGTTTGAATAAAGAATACAAGAACATAGAAGATCAACATAGGTGAGAAATTCAGTTTGAAGTTGGTGATCTGATTCTTGCACATATAAGGAAAGAAAGGTTCCCAAGGGGAACATATAACAAACTAAAAATGAAGAATATTGGACCATGGAAGATCATAAAGAAATTTGGGGTAAATGCATATGAGATCGAATTACCGGATGGGATCGGAATTTCACTGATATTCAACATCTCATATTTGTACCCTTACAGAGCTGAAGAAGTAGGAGTAGACAATGAATAGACAGAGGTTCAGTGGACTAAAAAAATGCATGTAGCTGAAAAACCACAGATGGAAAGTATACTTGACAAGAGAATCCGCAAGAGGACCAGGAGAAAAGAGTATTTTGAATACTTGGTCAAATGGAAGGGACATCCAGTTGAAGATGCCAGTTGGGAGAATGAGGCAAAGATTCAGAAGCATGGATAGACTGTGCAAGAACTCATGAACAGGAGTCCATGAAAATTTTCAAGCGAGGGAGTATGATGTAGGAGCATCGCCAACAACAAGAGAGCGTGGAGGCGAAATACAGCTGGGATGAGTGCAACACATTTTTGCACATGTTGAAACTGTTTTGAAATATTTTAAAAAACTAAGGAAGGAATATTAATGAAATAGTTAAGGAAGGCATACGCACATTTATGAATAAGTGATTGTAAATAGATCTTGAGCAATCTACTCTCATCTATCGATGTAAAAGGCATTTATGCCCAATTAATGAAAGTAGGTAGATTTAAATTCCAGATTAGACAGTTTTAGGAACATGAGGGAAAATGACTATAAACACCCTCATCTTTGTATCATTGTAGGAATGAGAATTAGATTCATTAGCACATTAGCATAGAGAAGAAAAGAGCTGTAGCAGAAGAGTTGTAGGGGAGAATCCATGTACAAAAGTTCTTAATTAATATATGAAGCTTTGATTCAAACTCATGGTGTTATAATGTTTTCTGTGTATACATGCTGAATGGTCTGCTTACAGTTTCTTACTTTCTTTGTCATGCATTTGTTATTATGCTATGTGTGGATGTATGTTTTCATGTTGAATGTTTAAATTCTGAGAGAGAAAGAGAACGAGTTTCAATTGTTTCTCTTCCTGAGTGAGAGTTCCTGCAAGAAGTGCAGTGAAACGTCCACAAGGAGTGCGTTGATGAAGGTTCAGAGTTTATCTCTGAAATCTCAGGAGGGATATTGTTGTTCTCATTTCAGTAGAAGTGTAAGACAAGCACAAAATTCGTGCAAGGTGTGCGCAGGCTGGTTGAGACCTTAGAAATTATCAACTAAGGTTGAGAGATTGTAGGGTTGTTGTTGTAGAAGGTGCATAGAATCGAGAGTTCAAATATGTAGGAGTATTTGAAGGTCTGGTGCAAGGAGTGCATGCATGAGTTCTTTTGGTGACTTGAAGTTGTCAGAGGAAAGCTCAGAAGGGTTAACACCTTTGAAGTGTTCAAAGGGGGAAGTCAAATTCATTTCGCAGGATTTGAGTTCCAATATAAGGATACTAGTTCATTTCGAAGGAGTTGTCAAGGAAGAAATCGAGTGGATAGAGTTCTTCGAGGAGAACTCCAGAAATCACGAGAATCGTAAGATCCAGAGAAGTTACAAGGTGGATAAGAGGGGACAAATCCATCACTCTGGTAACAGGAGTCAACATGGACCGTTGATTTCGATCATTGGAACATCGGGATCATTTCGACATTTCGGGGTTCATAAGTCTGAAGTGTGGACGAAACCTTTGGTTGATCAAATCGCCAACATGCAAAAAGCGTTTTGTGTATAAAGGCGAAGAATAGCCAAGGACGAATTTTAGAATTTTAGGAATTCAGGATTCGGAATACTAGAAGTCCTGAGGACAAGGAGTTTGGGCCCTTTTATTTAGAATTTTGAAGTTGCGAGACCTGGGATATTGTGAAGTGGTATTTCTACATTTCGGGAATCGGTATTTCGACATTTCCATTGACAAATTCAGGCTCTTCACACGAGAAACCTGAAATTGTGAAACGCAAAATAGTGTGAAGTGGTGTTTCGGCAATTCGGTGTTTCAGGGTTCAAGAACTCGAGAGGACAGTGTTCTGGGATCGAGAGTCTTGGACTCCTGGTACTCGAAAGTATGAAATCACGTGGGTCATTGGATTGGAGGGAGGCTTGTAGCCATTGATCCTGTTGGAGATATTGTTTCGGAGTTCGGGGTTTGTGGAGGTTAGAGATACGGAAGCCTTACATCAGGACTCACGAAATAACAAAGTCCGAAACCCCGAAAGGGTAAAAAGTTTTGATAGAAGCCAGTCTTTTGCTAAACGTTTCAGGTTTCAACATTTTAGCAGTTGTGAAGACAAGAGACCGAGATTCCTTGTTCCAAAACTCTCGAAGTCGCGAAATTTGATACAACTGTGTAGGAGGACGTGGCCAAGCATTTTGGGAAAATTGACATTTCAGGTTTCAGAAGGTGGAAAGGTCGAGAACCTCGACAACAGGATTCGTGAAATTGTGAAACCGGAAATCCCAAAAAGGAAAGAAAAGGAAAGTCTCGATCAGGAAAAAGGGTGCAATCATTTTATTATGGTCAGGGGAATTGAGTGGTGCTTTGTGTTGGTTCACACGAGGAACACTCATAAGGACCTATGGAAAAACACTGTTGTTGTGTGTGTGTAGGATTCCTTGTGGAGGAACCTAAGAGTCAATCAGACTCAATAGGGCAGATTTAGAATGATCCTGTGCAGACCTCAATTCTGAGGATTGGGGGTTTGCATCAGTTGTGGTATCAGAGCACAAAACAATTTCTTTTCTTTCTGTAGCATAGAAAGGAGAAATTTCTCAGCCATTCCACCGAGAAGAAGATACATGCCAATGCTTGATCCAGTAGTGGAAAGAGAAATGCGTGAACTACGTGCCAGGCTTGATGCCATGGAGAGAACATAGAGGCGCACAGTCGACGCTAGAGATATCAATGAGGCTGAAAGTGAAAATGAAGCTGGACATGAGGTAGAAGAAGTAGCAGTTGAAGATGTTGCAGATGAACGCCTATTCAGGGCTGTTGCAAGGATAGGTGCCAGAGAAAAAATGGAGATTCCCATGAATGAGGGAAACCTGGATGTTGAAGAGCTTCTAGAATGGATTAGAGCTCTGGATAAATATTTTGACTATGAGGATGTCGAGGAAGACAAGAAGGTCAAACATGTTGTCACAAGACTTAAAGGGCATGCAACATTATGGTGGGATGAACTGCAGGCTGACAGACACTGCAAAGGCAAGCATAAAATCAAGAGTTGGGATAGAATGGTTGTGAAGATGAAAGCCAAATCCATACCCAAGGATTATCAAATTACTCTGTTTCATAGGATGCATAATTTGAGACAGAAGCTGATGTTAGTGAAAGAGTACACTGAAGAATTCTACAAGATAAACATCAGGGTAGGTCATTGGGAAAGTGATGATGAAAAGGTTGCCAGGTACATGAATGGTCTATGATATGACATTCAAGACGAATTGAGAATGATGACCCTTAGAAATGTGGAATATGCTTATCAAATGGCTCTTAAAGATGAAGAAAAGCTGAGCCGAAAGCAAGGTCAAAGAGGCCGAGGCAAAATTCAAGCCAGAGGCAGAACAATTTCCCAAGACAGAACTCAGAAACCTAAAGAAGAGTGGAAGAAACCTCAGACTCAACTTGAGAGAGGTGGAAGCTCATAGAGAGGAAAGTATGCTGATAGGAATACTTTTCCTTGAACCAGAGGAAGAGGAAGAGGCAGAGGTGGAGAAATAAAATGATTTACCTGTGGAAAAAATGGACACAAATCCTATGAATGTCCAGACAGAAAGAAAGAGGGTGGTGAAACTCACATTGCCGAAGCAAAAGGATGGAATTTTGAGGCAGAAGATGCTGAGGGCGGAAGATCCTTGATGATGAGGAAAGTTCTCTGAGCACCAGAGAAGGAGGCAAAGAACCCAACCCAAAGGAATAGACTTTTTTAGACTTCTTGCAAGACCAAAGACAGGGTATACAAAGTCATCGTGGATAGTGGTAGCATAGATAATCTCATTTCTATAGAGATGGTAGAAAAGATAGAGCTGGAGACTATTGAACATCCAAGACCGTACAGGGTTTCGTGGTTACAAAAAGGACATCAGGTAAATGTCACTAAATAATGTTTAGTTGAATTTAAAATAGGAGGATATAAGGATGAAATACTATGTGATGTCATTCCCATGGATGTTTGTCATCTATTGCTGGGTAGACCATGGCAATATGAGAGGAATGTGATTCATGATGGGAGAAATAACACATACACCCTGGAGAAGAATGGGAGAACTCACATGTTGCTGCTGATTAAGGATAAAGAAATGAAACCAGAAGTGAGCAACACTGTACTTCTCATGAGTGGGAAGGAACTTCTTCAGGAGGTTAAGAAAAAGGAAGATACACAATTCATCAGGGTCAGGAAGCCTAGAATTGTTTTAACCAGTACAAGAGTGAATGATTCACCAGAGGAAATCTAGAAGTTGCTGGAAGAGTTTGCTGATATAGTAGTGGACGAACTACCTTGTTTGTTGCCACCGATCAGAAGTATAAGTCATCACATCGATCTTATACCTGGAGCCAGTTTACTGAACAAAGTAGCGTACAGGTTGACACCACGGGAGAATGAAGAAGTCAAGAGATAGGTCTAGGATTTAATGGACAAAGGATTGATTCAGGAGAGCTTGAGTCCATGCGCTATTCCAACAGTGCTCAACCCAAAGAAAGATGGAGGCTGGAGGATGCGCATAGACTCAAGGGAAATCAATAAGATTACCATCAGATACAGATTTCCATTACCAAGGATGGATGATTTGATGGATTGCTTGAGTGGAGCAATTTTTTTTTCAAAGATTGATTTGAAAAGCGGATATCATCAAATTCGTATGAGAGAAGGTGATGAATGGAATATAGCCTTCAAGACAAATGAAGGGTTGTATGAATGGCTTGTTATGCCATTTGGCTTAAAAAATGTGCCTAGTACTTTTATGAGGTTGATGAACGAAGTCCTGAAGGAGTTCATCAGGAAATTCATCATCGTATATCTTTACGATATATTAATTTTCAACAAGACAGAAGCAGAGCATTTGAATCATTTAGCTACAACGATGAGGAGATTATAGCAAGAGAAGTTGCTGATAAATATGAAGAAATCAACATTTATGAGGACAAAACTCATTTATTTGGGTTTTGTTATCTCTACAAATGAGCTGAAAATGGATCTGGATAAGGTAGAGGCAATTAAGAGTTGGCCATCGCCGAAAAATGTTTTTGAGGTTCGAAGCTTCCATGGATTAGCTAGTTTCTATAGGAAATTCATCCAAAATTTTAGTGGGATTAGCGCACCAATGATGGACACGGTGAAGAAAAGACACAAATCTTTTCATTGGATAGAGGAAGCAGAAAAAAGTTTCAACCTGCTGAAGAGGAGGATTACTGAACAACCAATTCTGGTGTTGCCATGTTTCAGTAAGACATTTCAGGTCAAGTGTGATGCTAGTGGATTTGCAATTGGACCAGTCTTAAGCCAAGATGACAGACCAATCACAAACTTCAGTGAGAAATTGAATGAAGTGAAGGTTAAGTACTCCACATATGACAAGGAATTTTATGCATTCATACAAGCACTGAAGAAATGGAGACATTATTTTGTTCCTAAAGAGTTTGTTTTGTACATTGATAATCATGATTTACAGTTCGTGACTCAACAAGAGAAGTTGAACCAAAGACATATTAAATGGGTTGAATACATGCAGAATTTTACTTTTGTAATTAAACATATTTCTGGAACTGCTAACAAAGTTGCTGATGCTTTGAGCTGTAAGCACCCACTTACAATCTACAACAACCAATATTCCAGGCACCAACCGGTTAAGAAGATGAGGAAACAAATCCTCTCTATAAGCACCCACTTAAAATCTACAGGCACCAATCATCTATACACCAACCTATTAAGAAGTTGAGGACACTAATCCTCTCCCTTGCACCTCCCTTACACCCTGAAATAAATGTACTTCATATCAATATTCCTTGCACCACTCAACCACCCTAAGACATTCCTTTTTCATTCATTCTGTTTCCCTTTTTATCTTCGGTTCCCTGAACTCAAACTCTTCATTACATATCTTCACTCCATATTTCCAACTTCACAAGAGAATAATTATTTATATAAAATATACATCCAAATATTTATCCACATATCTAAGAATACAGGGTCAACTCTAGATCTCCACAAAAATAGACTACAAATTCCTTAAAAAACCTATACACATCCCTTCCTTTCCATTCTTGATTTATTTAAAGAATAAGATTGGTGTATATCTTTCGCCGAATATGTTTCTGGAATTAATCTCATCCATCGATTAAATTTAGTCCACCAAAACACATAGCATGTTTTCGTGGCTCAGTAGTCATTAGATTAAACCAATATTAAATGTGGATCATTGATCTACAATCTCATTCTCCTGGATATCAGGACCATCGAGGTATCTAAACACTTAACGCTACCTCATCGCTTGGAACCCATCCTATTTGGACCTTTGTTTAATCACAACCCTTGATCTAACCTTCTTTAGTATATCAGGACTACGGATCTTCAGTTCATAGTTACCATCTGATCAAATCTTAGATTGATCACGACCATCAATATATCCTCTACTAATACTTAAACAAAATTTTGAAGACTCACCATGGGTTCGTTGGTTTAATCCACATATCTTCACACCTCTGTGATGTCCAAATTGCACCCCCAATTTCCTCCGCATTCATTTTGCACCTACACTTAGAAACTTTTCTAAGTATTTCACCGTGAGCCTATGAGACATTATGATCCTTCATATCTCTCACCCTCTGAGCCATTTGATATGTGACAAGTGGAAATATTCTGGGTCATTGGATCTTTGACAGATGGTGACCTCCTAGGTTGTCTGATCTATTTTTATTGGTACTTAGTATTTTATTTATACTTAGCCAAATCTCAATATTTCACCGTGGCCTGTAGGTCTACAACATCTCCCAATCAACTTCTCTCTTTTCATGATCACGTACGTCCGACTAATTTCCATACTTATTCATTTTTCAAGGTCTCACCACATCTTATTAGCTCTCCATACTTAGTTGATTTTTCTTCTCATTGTGGGTTCGTGGGTCCATGGGTTTACATTCATTTTTCTACATACCTATGATTCTCCATGATGTTCACTATCTCCACGACATCTTGGGACTTAGTCATTTTTTCGATTTCCCATTGTGGGAATCAATACTTGATATTAACCATTGATCTTGGGGGATGAAAAATCATGATCTAATAGTTCAAAAATTAATTCCTTACTTAAGGCTCCATATCTCTCCTGCTCTCTTTCATTCAAACTAAGAGATAATGCCTTTTCATTATAAACCCTTTTGATCACAATTTCCCAATGAATGTGGGATATATCTATTTCACCATTTCTTCGATCTTTTGTAAATCATGATTACTCTGTAGCAAGGATTCTTTCTTCGGGTTGTCTTTTAGATTGATATCATTCTTCTATATAACTCTTCACCTCCTCATACCTTTGCA
This sequence comes from Picea engelmannii, assembly GCA_009831015.1. Taxonomy (NCBI): domain Eukaryota; kingdom Viridiplantae; phylum Streptophyta; class Pinopsida; order Pinales; family Pinaceae; genus Picea; species Picea engelmannii. Next base: position 53,062 of record ML826819.1, read on the forward strand.
CATAATAAGCATCAAATGGGGACAATTATTTTCGCAGACCATAGGAAGGAAAGGATTGTTGGCTTCGTCTATTCCTCCTAATCATATCTTATTCCTCGATTTATTCTTTAATAGAGTCGTTCAGGGTCTCTTGCAGAGAATCAATGCATATTCCTGTTCACACATAGAGACTCATGTATAATCTTCTTCCACAGAGGCTCATCAATGATCGAAGGCATACAATAGAAAATCTCCTTTTGACATCAATGACAACACATTTTCAACAATATCCCCCTTTGTCATTGATGGCCACACTTAGTTATCTTGGTGCTTATCTACTTCCTACAACTCTCTCCCTTTCTTTGTACTCCCCCCCTTTGACATCAATGGAAATGAGATATTCTCCCCCTGACATAATCTAATTTAACAACTTGGTTGACAACCTGTTCTCTTAGAAAATGGTACTTGATAGGTACATGTTTTGTTTTTGAATGCATGACAAGATTCTTAGAAATTCTTATTGCACTAGTATTATCACAAAATATGGAGATCATTTTCTTGTATTCAACTTGGATATCTTGCAATGCCGACTTCATCCAAAGGACTTGTGCACATCACGTGGCTGCTACAATGTATTTTTCTTATGTAGTAGACATAGGGATTACTCAATCATGACACCAAACGATTTCTTAAGATGAACACACATCCACTCGTGCTTTTTCAGTCATCTATATAGCCTACCCAATCAACATTAGTGTATGTTGTTAATATAAATTATTCACCTTTTGGATACCATAATCCATAATCCAAAGTACCCTTCAAATATCTGAAAATTCTCTTAACTGCCTTACATGATTTTCCTTTGGTGTGTATTGAAACCTTGCAACTACTCCAACTACCTGCATGACATCTAGTCTTGAAGTTGTCACATATAACAAGTTTCCAATCATATATCTATATATTTTTTGGTGTTCTTCCATGGATTCATCATATTTGCTTATCTTGCTTCCTGTAATCATAGGTGTACTCATTGGCTTGAATTGTTCCATTTTGAATTTCTTGATCATATCCTTAATGTATTTTGTCTAAGACATGAAGATACCTTTACTAGATTGAGAAATTTGCAGTCCTAAGAAGAATGATAATTCTCCAAGCATTGACATTTCAAATTCCTTATTCATTTCTTCAACAAAAGTTTTACTCAATTTATCAATGCTACTTCAAAAAATTATATCATCCACATAAAAAACAATAATCACCATGTCTTTATCTTCTATTTTGATGTAGATGTTGTTGTCTGCAACTCCTCTTTTAAATCCTTGTTGTTGCAAATACTTGTCCATTCTTGAGTACCAAGCTCTAGGAGCTTGCTTTAAGCCATAAAGAACTTTCTTGAGTTTGCATACATAATATCTATCCTATGATAGTTAGAATCCTTCATGTTGCTTAATATATACTTCTTCTTCTATATTTTCATTTAGGAATGCAAAGTTGACGTCCATCTAATAAATTTTGAAATCTTTGTGCCAATCAAATTCCAAGAACATTCTAATAGCCTCCATTCTTTCTACAAGGGAAAATGTTTCTTCAAAGTCAATTCCCTCAATTTGAGCATATCCTTTGCATACCAATATTTCTTTGTTTCTTTCTACCTGTCCATTCTCATTTTGTTTATTCCCAAAGACCCATTTAGTGCCTATTACATTCTTATTCTTGGGTCTAGGAACAAGTTCCTAGGTTTGATTCTTTTCAATTTGGTCCAACTCTTCATTCATGGCACTAACCCAGTGCTCATATTTGCTTGCTTCTTCAAAGATGCTAGGATCTACTATGGATAGTAGGGAAAAATAAACTTGTTTAGGAACACTTTTTATTTTTTTTCTTATCTGAGGTCCTACACTTTTACTTCCAAGATTTGATTTTTAGGATGATTCTTTTGTACATACCTTGAAGGTGTTCCGGTGTCTCTTCTTTCTATCTCCTTTTATTTGTATTTTTGTTGAATTTCCCTTTGTTGTTGTACTTCTTGATGTTCTTCTTTTTGTCGTTTTGTCTCTATTTTTTCTTCTTGTTGTTCCTCTTCATGTTATCCTTCTTCTAAATATTCATATTTTTCTTTGCATTTTGTTTCTTTTAATTTTTTATTTGATTGATGTGAACTTACATTTGCACTCATTACTATCTTGTCTATCCTTAAATTGTAGCATCTGTAGGACTTAATGTCGAATGTGTATCCTAGAAGGATTCCTTCATCTATTTTGGAATCAAATTTTCTTCATTTGTATTTATGTAACATTTTATTTCAAATACCTTAAAGTAATTGACTATTGCAGGTCTACCTTTCCACAACTCATATGGTGTTTTATCTCTATTTGTTTTAAGAAATCATTTGTTTAGGATATGAAAAAAATTATGTACTGCTTCTTTCCATAAAATATATGACACTTTCGAGTCATTCAACATGGTTCTGGTCATCTTTTGCATGATTATGTTTTTCCTCTCTGCCATGCCATTTTGTTGTGGTTTCCTAGTTGTTGAAAGTCATATTTTGATTCCATGCTTATCAAAAAAAAATTCAAAGTCATTTGAGATAAACTTGTTGGATTAATGAGAGGGGGGTGAATTAGTAATAGAGATTTTTAATTATTTTAACTAGACTATGCAAGTGTTATGTATCTTTATGATGAATATAGCATTATCATAAAGTAAGTGCAGAGTAAATAAACCATGAACACTAAACAATCATACACATACATAATACACCAATATTTTTACGTGGAAACCCAATGTGAGAGAAAACCATGTAATTCTTTTTCTTATATGTCTTTAAGAATTACATTCATTGGAAGAACCAACTTCCTTTGTTCTCCAACTACAGCTGGAAGGAGGCTCCAACCCCCTATATTTTCAGTCTACAACCTGAGGGAAGCTACAAATCCCCAATTATTTGGATACAACAAGAAGGAGGATACAACCCCCTATGTTCTCCAACTACAAACAAAAGGTGTCTACAACCACCTATACTTGCCCCATCCTGCCGCCCTGAAATATAAGTAAGATGATGAAACCACTATCACACTGTCACTGTGAGATATACCACTGTAAACCTGTATCAACCTGTACCACTGTCTTGTAGCCAACCTGTACCACTTCCTTGTAGTCAAAATGAACATGTAATCATCCTATAGCAACCAAAACCCACAGATACATGACCTGTCTATTCTGCAACACATGTATGTACGTTCCCTATCTATACTACAACTTGCGTGTGTACGCGACCCATCTGTACTACATCCTACGTATGCCTTTTGAATACTATGGTTTTCTCTCTCCTGAAAAACTTTGAATCTTTGCAGCCTCTGTCACATCAACCTGCAACCTGTCACTGTGTCCAGAGTGTAACTATTCCCTATGCATACATCCTCATACAAATTATTTAACCAAATGCATCTATATCTCTCTAGTCATGTGCCATACAAATGTGTATAGTGATGAACACGTATAATAACCCTCACATGAAATAGACATCAAACCCTTTCTGATATACAACCTAAATACATCAACCACCTCACAAATACAAGCTCTCAACCATGTACCACAAAAACCCTTAACCATATGCCAACAAATACAAGATGTGCCTCAACACTAACAAGATGTATCAATGATAAAATTGATTATACTAGCATTGTATTTCTGTAGATATGAATTATACAAAAAGTCCCATGAAACCACTAATATCTCTAGGGAAAATCCTCAAACCCCCATAACCATTTCTCATGTAGACAAAAAAATCCATCTACTCATAGAAATAAGACATACCTTTTGAACCAATAGATAGATCTGATGTACCTAATTACTGTAGACCTTCCTGGGAGCTTTCTTTCAGACTCTAGAGACACAAAATATTCATATTCTCAAGTTTTTTGGATTTACCCTCATGTATGCACCCTAGTTTACTACTAGCCAACATACATATGCGCCCTGCTCCACTGTAGCCCATGTAAACTTAAAAAACTAGGGATTTTTTAGTATTTTTGAAACTCCAAAACTTTCACCGTCAACCCTTCGTGCTACCTCAAACTTGCACAACTTTAGATGTATCAATGAGTACTTGCAATAAACCTTACACAATAATAGATATCCAATGTGCTCAATAGGTTCTAATAGGAGAGCCTTGCTCTCTTATTTATACTTCCATGTAGCTTCCTCAAGGGGTTACCTTCTAACCAAATTAACCCAAATTCCTTCTTTTAGGGCTAACCCACTTCTAACCACTTGTCCACTTCTAACCTGCTTTGCTACAAATAGTAAATTCTCCACTTCTAGTTGCAACTAATTAATTTTTAATTATTTTCTTATTGCAACAAATTAACCCATGATTAACTCCTAGTTTCACTCACTTGACTAGTCAACTTCTTCTTGGATCTTCTAGAATAATTTTGACTTCTTTGACCTTCTAGATAACTCATGAGGGTTTTCCAACTACACAAGGCCGTAAATCTCTAACCGTGAGGATTTATGTGGTGTTCCAAATATCACCAGAAATGGCATAACATGTACCATTGTTGGTTATTACTCTTTCTATCTACTTCTTGGGCTGACCCAGGTTCAGATCTGAACAGGTTTCCAACAAAACCCTCTAAAACTATCGGCCCTCCTGGTAAACCAGAAGGAAACACAACACATAGAATGTATTGCGTTGTCTCACTCGAGATAGTTCAATGGGTGATTGCAATGCTAAATTTCTTGCAGTCTAGGAAAGAGTGGGGATATGGGATTATACTTGATCTTCTTCAGGTCTTGATATGATTGTTCTCTCTATTATTCCTAAGATTCATCCATCTGTTAAGATTATGCATGCATTCTAATAGATCTAACATAAATATTCATTAATCCATTCATAATATAACTACTGATAGAAGGTAAATATGAAATCACATCACACATAACATAGGTTTTACCATGGTTCACCCCCTGCTGGGCTACGTCCAGAAAGATCTGGCTTCTTTATTTAGATTTCTGCAATATATGGCACTGCACACACTACAATTCTGATCATATAATCATGAAAAAGGTTCTGAAACCTCTAAGAGGTAGACTAGATCACACCAGGATCCTCAGTCTATGATCTAACCCTCAATATATAGCTATCTTACTCTTCTAAAACTAAACAACTTACAAAAAGGTATCACAACAACTTATTACAATTTTAGAACTACCTTGGAACACTCTTTGAACCCCGACCTAGTCCTCCTACATTCTTATTTATACTAATTTACAAGATTCTTAGTTGTTAAAATCCCTTAAAAAAAACCTAACCCTAACATGGTTAGTTTTTCCTTCCTTCCCTCCCTACACGCTTTCCTCCTTTGCATGTGGCTTTCCCTCACACATACTTCTTTTCCTACCAACTGTTCTTCTCCAAAATTCAGTTTTACCTTCCAAAAATAGGTATTTCCTCAAAATAGGCCTGCACCAAAAGGACCCCAACATTGACATGTGGCTTTTCTTGAGCCACCTAGGTAGTGCATGCTCTCTGAACAACCTCTACCAGGCTATGGAACTTAGATGTGAGTTCCTTTCCTTTTTCCTGGACCTGGGCGGCTTTTCCTATGATTGCCTCCACTGAATACACTGGGATCTCTTCCTGGATCAGTGTTGTGCCCTCCGTCTGTGCCTGTGCCATGTTGTTCTTTTCCTCCTCAAACTGTGTGATCATCTCCACTTCTTACTCTTGAATGGGTTCTAGTTCTTCTTTGTCTATGCAGTCTTCAATTCTGAGTTCAACTTCTTCATATCCTAGGTGCCCTTTATGCACTCTGTGATGCTCATTTATTTATGTCTTTGCCTGAGCTCTTGTATGGATACATTGAGTATTTCTTCTTCCTAGTTCCACTGTTGGACCTGTTCATCCTCTTCCAATTCTATCTAGAGCTGTGCGGCTCTGTCGAACAATTTTGCTGCCACATTTTCTTGTTTATCCATTTTTTCTATTTGGAGTGCAACTTCTTCTTCCCTCTGCTCTCAGACCTCAGGAGGAGTCATGGGATTGAGATTTTCCTTTAGTTCCTTGATCTCCTACATGTAATGATCTATTTTCTGTGCAATGATGTTGATATTATCCTCTGTGCTTCTCTCTGTTGCCTGCGCTCTATTGGGGATGTAATTGTACGCCGCTGTCAATCCCTACTCCAACCTGTATGCATGTTCTCTTTCCTCCTTTGTTTAGAGATTAACCTACTTGACTACCAATTCCAAGGCTTCCCTTCCATTATTTGTATGCTGCAACTCCGCCACATCTGTCCTTGCACGCGATTGAACTTCCTGCGTGACACAAAATTGAAGCTTGTACAGTGCCTTGGTTGGTATCCTTTCCAGTACCAACTCTACCTATGAGAGATCCTTCAGTGGTGTCTAGGCTATGACTTTGTCCATTTACAACATGTTTGATGTGATTTGGAAGTTCAGACTCACCTGCGCTATGGTTTGGATGGTGTCTTGTTCAATGGGCGCGGTCCTTGTCTCTACTTATGTTGCCGTAGGGAAGGATTTTGTTTCCCCTTCCGGCCTTCATGTTTCTTTTATCTACTCTAGGACTTTCCTTATGTATGCCAAATCCTCTTGGATTTTTCCTCGTTGGTGTTGGGTTTCTTCGAATTCCTTAATTGCGTGATATTGTACTTTTTTTGTGACAAGGTCGATGCCGTCCTCAATAATGGTGTATTTCGACAACTTCTTGTGAGCCTTGGAATTCTTGTGCAACCCCCTTGTGTGTATAATTGGCCACTTGGGTGGCCCTGTTTCTTATGGGGTGGCTGCCGAGGGGGTTACTTGTGTCATTGTGTACCCCATTCCTTATTCTCCTTGGGCTTGTGCAGTGTCCTTTTTTCCTTCCTTCACATCCTTCTTTGGTGCACTCCCCTTTTTCTGTTGCACCGAATTCTGATTGGGCTTCATCGTTTTGGGTGCAGCGCTGTCTCTTGTAGGTGTCTTAGATACCCCTTCTTCTACCTCCTTTCCCATAGGACTTTCCCTGTGAATGACTGGGATCCTCCAACCATCATTCCAATCCTGCATGGCCATTTCTACATCTTCTCCACTGATACAGTATCAGAGTTTCATCCATTCGTTGGCTAGATCCCTATGCACCTGTATCCACATGTTGTGGAGTGTTGCTCTAAATTTATCTATGACTTGGTACTACGTGAAAACCTCTGGAGTAATTCTCCATGTATTGGCTATACTTTCCTGGATATCATTGAAGTATCATGCAAAGGTACCTGCATTGCTACTTATTCTCTTGGGGTTTGATGTTCTCCCCATTGATGTTTACCGCACTGTGTGACATCAACCTATTCTGTCGCAAAAAAATGAATATGGAGGCTCCCTACACCCGACTAATGCTATCATAATGATTAACCATGAATAATGGAATTTTTTCCCCAAGTCCTCCGTGTCTTTGTAGTCATTGAGGAATAAGTTCAACATGTAGGGGGATCAACTGAGCATGGTGCCATTGGCGCACTGGGATGCAGTTGCGACAACCCCTGTAGGGACTTCCTCCTTACGACACTTCCTTAGGAGTTTGCAGGCCATGAGCTTTGTTGCCATTCAGGTGGCTGCGTCATTGGTTCTCTTTATTATTATCCCACATGAGCCACTCTTTATGCCATATGTCTTCTTTATTTCCTCATCCACAACCTTCTCCTTTGTCTTTTCATCAAGGTACTACATGGGACTCTCACCCATGGATGATAGACCTATGATGAACACTATGAACTCCATGTCGATGGAGACATGTTCCTCCATCCATAGGAAGCCTCCATGGAGAAATGCCATCAATTTCTTTACGCATTTGTTTACCTCTTTCCCCCTGCCGAAGTGGGGAATATCCACTAAGTTGAGGATCCCTATGTTGGGAAAGCCTATTGCCCACTATTTGAGTTTCATTATGGGATCCTCGAATGGACCTGTACCTATATTGTCCATGTAAAATTGTTGTGCAAATTCAAGGAATTTTCCAATGTCAGCCACATCATGGTTTGAATACTTTAGATATTCCATGCAACCCAAAAGTGTTGGCAGGAACTGAACTCCCTCTAGGATGCGCGATAGTATGATTGTTGCACAGGGACTGTTCCATGGGATGTTTTCCCTTTCTTCTTACTAGTGCACTATAGGTCCCAGCCTCCGCTTGTCTATCCTCTACTCCCAAACCTGGCTTCCCAGTTATGTGTTTTACCAGCTCTTCCTGTTGCTGCGCAGACCTGGTTTTAGGTTTTAGTCTCGGTGCCATAGCCTCTATCTTCTTGGTGGCATACCCATTTGTACTTTGGGATTCTTTGTCCCTCACATATTGATGTATGTTTCCTGCGTCATTTGTTTGGCGGCCCTGTGTACTATTGTGCGAATCAATTTCCATGCCAACCATTGTTGGGGATTGTGATTCTTCCTCGACTAGTGTGGGACTCACTGGCTCGACCTGCGGGGAGGGAATCACGTCCACATCGACTATTCCCTCTCTATGAGCTATTTCTTTCTTGGACTCTGCAGTTTCATGTGGTGCCCTAGTGTTACTTCTGGTTTTCCTTGCAGTTTGGCTCGACACACCAATATTTGGTGGTGCCATAATGGGTAATGGTTTCTTTTACTGAATCGAGTTGACTAGTTCACACTGTGCACTTCGCATGTTTTCCTATGTGCTCTTTAGCTCTATGAGTTCAGAATTTCAAAAAAAGTGTTATGTTGCCCACACTTCCTCTTTATATAGAAGGTTCCATCAATGCTGTGAAGCTTTTCGGAGAAGCTTCAATGGCTACAATTAATGCAATGAAGCTTTTTGAGTACATTTATTTAATTTCATAAATACCGCCAGTTGGCACCTTTTTTCCATAACCATCATTTTTGGCTTTTCTGACAGTTGGTCCCTTTTCCAGTGCGCTGAAATTTTTAAGTGTGTCGTGCATTTACATTGTGATTTTTCCTTAGTGCACAATGTTTTTCTTTCTGTTACCAATCTGCTGTGAGCAACCATTTTTCCTTTTGTCGCACCGAGTCTACTTTTTCCGTGCATAATATTTCCTAGTAATTTTTGTATTTTCTTTATTTTCTGTTTTTGTATTTATTTTTCCTTCTTTTTCTCCTTTTTATTTATTTTTGTCATTTTTCTATCCTAGCTTCTACTATATTACACTATGTACATGTATGTCCCACTGTGATGGAACTTTCAAGCTTCCATAGGTCGACCGTCCCTGTAAAATTTCAGTCGACTACCATTGATCATTCCCTTGAGTTTTGTTCTTGCCATATCCTTTAGTTGTACATATCCCCCATATGTGATAGTATTTACTTCATATGGCCCTAGCCAATGCATTCTAAACTTACCAGGATGTTGAAATTTTTTACTGTCATAGAGTAAGGCTATTTCTCCTTCCTTGAAACTCTTCCTCTTGATATGTCTATCATGCCAAGATTTGTCTCTGTATTTTTGTACTTCTTGGTGAAATATTGCCAGAATCTTATCCTTTTCCATTTCTATTAGTTGATTCAACCTCTCCTTCACTGTGCCTCTTTCTATCATGTTGGTGATTGCTGCTACGTGCAGACTGGCTACCATAAATTGTAATGGTACTATTGCTTCTTGCCAATTCACCAACTTGAATGGTGTCTAGCCTACCAATTTCTTATATGTGGTCTTGTATGCCCATAATACTGCTGGTATTTTTAAGTCCCGATCATCCATGTTGAGATTGCAGATCTTTGTCAGAGCATTCTCCAATATTTTATTGAAGGCTTCTACTATTCCATTTTCTTGAGGATGATATGGTGTACTCTTCTGGTGATAGACTTCAAACTCCTCAGTCATAGCCATGATAGTGCTGTTGATAAAGTGAGTGCCTTTTTAACTCATCAAAATTATTGGACATCCAAATCTGGTGATCACTTGCTCAAACAAGAAGTGTGTTGTTGTCTTTGTGTTGCAGTCTTTGATTAGTTCTTCTTGTGCTCATATTATTAAGTATTCTATCGTAGTAATGATATATCTTGATCCTAACCTTTTTGTTGGTGGATGGATTGGCCAAACAAAGTCTATTGCCCATTTGTCAAATACTTGCAAAGTTACTTTTGGTATCAGGGGCATCTCATCCCATTTGTTAGGTTACCAACCCTCTGACATACATCTCATTTATGGAAATATTCCTTAGCATCTCTGTGAATTGTTGGCCACCATAGTCTTGCACACAATACCTTTTACGTGATATATTTGCCTACATAATATCCTCCAACTATTCCCTCATGCGCTTCTGCCAAAATTCTAGGCCTTTCATGTTCTAGTACACACCTTCTTAAAATGTTGTTTGCACCCATTTTATTTAAGTGTCCTGCAATTAGTTGGTATTCTGCAGCTTTGAATACCAATTTTTTCTTTTGCGCAGTGTTAAAATCTTGTGGCGCAATCCCTATACTCAAGTATTCAATAATATCAAAAAAATATTCATCAACTATTTGTACTGAGAACAACTACGCATTAGGGAAGTTGTCTTCCAATTTGGTAAGTTCTTCTCCATTAGTTATGTTATCAAATAAAGATGTCTAAGGGTCGCAGGTCGACCCAGTCCTTTTCTTACGCATGTATCATCCTTGAGCTTAAAGAACATCTTTTAGAACAGTCTATTTCAGGCTTGAAACACAAGAAACATGCAGGTTTAATCTTTCCACAAGGGAGATTCCAGGAGCAGTTCAGATCAACAGCTCACGGGAATTCAAAATTTCAAAGTTGCACGAAGTATAGTGCCATTGAAAACCCGAAGCCTGAAACGAGCATGAGATGTAGATATTAAAGGGGACATGTGTAGGCAGATCCCTCTCTTTTGAGTTCGACGCTCTGGAGAATCGTGGAATTCAAGTATTGAGAAGTCCTGAAGCACTGAAGTGCCGAAGTGCCGAAGTCCCAAAGGTCCGAAGTTCCAAAAAATGAAGCAAGCATGAACCATCGATTAAAGGGACACACGATGCCAGATCTAAACTGTGGGGAAAGTCACTATTGGATTTTCCAAATGAGAAATGTTTAAATTTCCCGAAGGTCGAAGTGCAAAGTAGATCCAGACCATAGATCTTAAGGGGATAGGTGGCAACCGATTCGAGGGTTCGTGGAAATGAGCTTCTAGAGTTTTGAAATGAGAAGTGCAAAAACTTCACGAAGTGCATAGTGTGAAATAGTTATGGACCATCATATCTGGATGGGCACGTGGATGGAGATAAAGGGATTCATGGATTCACGATTCAGAGGATGCACAGAGAGCAAAGAGCAAGTTTCACGAAGCACGAAGTTGTTAAGCACTCAGAAATTAGGCCCAGGGTCACAGCCCAAGGTCGTGTGGGAGGTGTGTCCAGGAAGAAAGATTATCACCCGTCGCATGGAGTTGGTGATTTGAGGTTTCGAGGAAGAAAATCACAACCATCAAATGAAAATAAAATCCGATCGTCAATCTGAGTAAGGTGATTTCATCATTTTGGGCATTGGGAAATCTGTAGTCGAGTAAGGTGAAAATCCCCCAAAAGAGAAATACCAAAGCTTCTTTAGAGATAAGCTCTAAGTCATGGCCTGAGGTTGCATGCAGGAAGGGACAATGGAGAGGAAGTTGGCACCATAATATTTGGGAGCGTAAAGGAAAGGTTTGTGTATTTCATGAGACCTGCACAAAAGGCTGAGGATTCCCGTGTTAGTTGCAAAGTGATACCATCAAGGTATCAAAGTGCCAGGTCGACTCGAATAACTGCTAGCAGTGCATGATAACTCTCTAGGTATTGAGGCTTGTCTCTATCCCGATAAGTTATTAGTAAATGAAAGAGGAGTGGTGGTTGAAAACTCATCTCACTCCATAAATGAAAGAATGGAGGACCTGGTCATAGAGACAGAACTATTAGCCCAAGGTCCCCCTATGGACGGATTTTCCTGCAAGCCCATGCTAATCTGAGCTCGCATCTAACAAAAGGATGCATGCACAGTCTGGAAGAAGACTTCTCAGACATAATTCTTTGAATGTAGTGATCATATGAAACTCCTGATAGTTGAGGATTGATCTAAGTATAAATAGGTAGTTTTGATATTTTGTTAGGGTCATCAACTGGTTGAGCAGAGCTCCCTATTTTGTAATATTTTGATACCATAACTGTTCTCTGGTTATGTATCACATTTGGTACTTTCACATTAATAGAAGTCAACCTCTTTTCATCTCTCTGTAAAAACTGTGCTAAAACACTCGGGCATGGAGGATCCAGTCGAGGGTTGTGGTGCTATTGTAATGTAGGTTTGATTACGGTGGTATCGTGACCAGTTTTAGTCATCTTCCTTGTTATATTAATCCCTCTCACATTGAATGACTCGAGCATGGAGGATCCAACCATGTTGTTGTAGTTGCATGATAATGTAGGTTTGATTATTATGTTGCTGTGACTGTGTTTCTTGGACATATTTCAGTGTCTGAAGCTTGAGCTCAAGAGTTCTCTTGAGTTTGAGTTTTTCTTCACCAAGATTCTTGAAAGACGATGCCCATAGCAGTTTTTTTCACCTCTCTCACTAAGTATTCCATATGCTCACCTTTAAACTCAAATCACTTACTGAAGTTAATGAGGCCCTCACTTCACTGTGCATTACAGTTTTGTGTTGAAATTATTCCTGTATTGAGTTTTCCCATTTGACCTCCATTCACATAAATCAAACATCCACCAAACATTTCTGATGGGTACTGGGCTTATCCTCCCGTAATATGAGGGTGACTCTTAGTTCTAACATTCTTGGCACCGTTTTCGGGGACGAATTGAAGATATTTCCCTGGGTAAAAGCGATAAAGAAATTCTGATTCTGAAGGTGCATTAGAACTTAGTACCTTGAAGATTTCAAATTGCACCTAGTGAGTCCACTTTTTCAGTTGTGGCTTCGAAAGACAAACACACGAGGTCTACTCCATAGTTTCCTCTAGCTACACCTGAAGTTGACCTATAGAAGATTATCAAGAAAGGAAATTTTTCTCAAGAAGGCTTTTAGCTGCTGTCCCAGATTGAAAATCTCCCTGGGAGAACGATAATGACCAGATATGGTCCTTGATATTGAACAAAGATCATACACTTTCAGACTGCATATCATTCACCTAGAGATTCCATGTTTAAAGGATCCAGTGGTGACTCCACAATTTTAAGAAGTCATATGTTCAGATGGAAGCCATTTGGGCTCGGAGGTTCACTCCTTTTTATTTCTCTTTTGTTCCTGGTTTTCCAAATGTTATTCCTACTATAGATGAGTGGGGTGGTTTTTTGCCCATATTTAGAGAACACAAAGATGACAACCCTGCCGAGCATCTCCGTGAGTTTCATGAACTCAAGAATCAGTGGGAAATACATCATGAGAATGTATTATTGAAGATATTCCTATTCTCATTAGCAGGAGATACTCATGAGTGGTATCACTCTTTGTCCCCTGCTAGCATCTCCTCCCTAGAAAAATTTCATGCAAATTTCAATAATCATTGTCGAAGGTATTATTCCTCTGAGTTAATCTGTCATAACTATTGTGAGGAGTATAGAGATGGGGTTCAGGATACAGTTTTTTCTTGCGAAAGCTGTGAGAACGAGGGATATCCATCGAAGGAGTTAATAGAACTGATAAAATTGCTTTCTACAAGGATAGAGGAATGGAAGGAAGATTTTGCTCGCCGCTCTTATGAAGAAAATATAGAGGATATTCTGATCCTCGAAACATATGTTCTTGGTAGCCCTGCTTATGATGAATAAGTGATGTCGGATACTGACCAATAACAAACAACTTTGGATGGATATCCCTGTTGTTCCTGAGTCTGTACTTAAGGCTTAGAAGTACAGTGTCAAGGCATCCAAAAGTGGGTAAAAGATGGATAAGAGAGAAACGTCAACCTCTGGCAAAGGAAACTAGGGAAGATTTCTACGTTGGCGTATTCTAGCTTCCAACTGTTCTTGAATAGTTATATATTGTTCAATGGCTGCCCATGAACGTTCAAGTTCGACCCGGTTAGTAGCCGTTTTAAGAATAGTGTCGAAAAGGTTTAAGGCAATGTGCATTTGGTTCGATAGTCCGGGTTCGATATTAGGTTGTGTTGGTACAGGGACAGTCATGGAGGAACAGTAAAAGTGGGAAAAACTTCACAGAGAGATTAAGTGTTGTCTCAATTTGGTCGTACAAAAGAGAATTTACTGTTTCAGGAATAAAATAGGGATGCAAATCAAAGGCTCTTTCCCGTAACTGTATTATATTTTAATAAAAGGTATGGGGTGGGAGAAAAACATTTAGCTATATATGGTGTAAGGATCCTATCAAGGGAGAATCTCACGTATAAACAGAAGAGGAAAATTGTAAGGAAATAACCAATGTAGCAGAGAATATGTGTAGAATTCTGAAAATGTAGACTGGTCTTACACCCGCTGATAGCTGGTACATAGGAAAAATAGTAAACAATTACAGAAAACCAAAATTCATTCGTTATAGTAGTGGTCGTACTAAATTATAATGAAGCACATCAATTAGGAATATGAAATGAAATGAAATATGAGATGCAAGGAAACAAACTTGTAACACAGTCGTGACGGAATTGAGAATCTTCAAATTTGCTTGTATTAACTCTCAAATGTAAAAAACTCTATTAGAATCGACACAAAAAGGTCCATCCCTGTTTATTTCTTTGTGTGGTATATTTATACAATTTTACAAAAATGATAGAATCTCAATAGTCACAACATTTCAGTTATGATAGGGAGGAGATTAATCGCTCCATTTCTCCTTCTTTATCTTCACTTGATGCCAGACATTTGTCGTCGCGTGGGCTCGGTACAGGCAACACATCTTTCAACCAACTGAGATATTAGCCGCGACGGTTCTGCTTGATAGATAGATTCAAAGAAGTAACATTCTCGGGCTAACTGCTGCAGCCTGTCTTCCATCTATCCATCTACGATGTCGATGGCGCATAATTGCGCATTGGGTTTAATCATGCATTTATCTACTTGGAATATGTCCACCATAGTCATCTGAGAAATATCGGCCGCATCTCTTTCTTCTTTTTCCTTCAAATCAAGCGATATGTTTTCCACATTCATTTGCATAAACATCTCGGCATTACCTTCGCTGTCAATGCCTAGCAGCTCGCCATCTATAGAACTAAAGGCCTCCTCTAAGGAATTGGTTATCTTTTTGGCTTGCTGCTTGCCTTCGGCGATGTTATGCTCCCATTCCTTTAATAGAATGTTTCCTCTGGTTTGCTCTGAAATGGTGAAACTGGGAGTACCTGCCGAAACCATATTGTTCGTGGCTATCACAACCTCCTGGAAGGCGAATCGAGATGCTTCGACATCCCTTTCTCTGGAAGATAAGTTCTCAGAAACCCGATTGACCAGAAAACAGTGATCCCGGATAGCTTCTACCTTGGCGAGCAAATTTCGCTGTGCCACAGAGACTCTGCTCCAAATCTCGATTGCCTGGGATTTGAACATCCTGATGTTTATCATTCTGTTCTCGACGGTCTCCACCCTAGCCTACAATTATTCGATCAAATCCCTCAGCTGGCTCACTTGCATCTGACCATCCCGGACCACTAGCTATTCTTGATAGAGCTTAGTTTTGAGCATCTCTATTTCATTTTTATCAGCCAACCTAGCCTGCTCTATTCCTACGCTCGCCTGGTCTTTAACAATCTTTTTTGTTGTGGTCAGTCTGGCTTCAAGGGTCCTAATGAGGCGATTTTTTCATTTAAGTTGGTTTTTTAAGAGCCCGAATGAAAATTGATTCACTGAGGCATACGCTCCTAGTGTCCCTGCTATTTCAGTGGCGAATTGCTCACTCTTCTTGTCCTTTCCATCAGTTATAATTTTATATTTCTTGGAAGTTGACTCTCCTTCCTGATAAAATTCCCTTTTCACTACTGCCTTTGTCTTCTTATCGAAGAAAAATTCATTCGGAGGGAGTTCTTCTACCCTTATGGGCCTCAACTCTTCATTGATTATCCATCCTGCATCGATATTTCCTTGC
>ML826820.1:55805-84237 GCA_009831015.1 Picea engelmannii
TTAAAAAAAAAAAAAAAAGAGAAAATAATTTTGGAGAAACGTGGGGGTTGAGTGACACTTGTAAGACAGATAATTTTTAGAGGGTTTTCATGAAAACTTAAATGAAATGTGATTTAGGGCAAGGCGGGGGGGTCTCAAACACTATAAAAAAGAAAAGGAGGGTTAGGGTTGGGGATCGTTATGCTGCCAAATTGAGACTGGACTGATTGCTTGTGAGGAGTTGGGATTTTCTCAGCTAGGATTAGAGTGGTAGCTCAGCCTTGGAGGCAAGCTAGGAAGCTAGACTTAACATCTGGATCTTGTGTGGCCCCTTTGTGGCTCGAGGGACTAAGGGGGAAGTAGAGTACCCCTAGCGTTTGGCTAGGAGGTACCGGTGTAGTCTCTACGGTCGGCGAGCGGGAGTGGCACGGAGCAGGAGCGACATGGAACGCACAGTACATTATTCGACGTGGACAATCAGGAAATGGTATGGGTTCTTGTTCTTGATAGAATAGGATGCTTTACGATTTATGTTGGTATTAGAACATGGGTTGTAAATGGATTAATGGTCATTTTATTTATTTACTCTTCAAATGTAATAAAAATATGATCCTCAAATGTATTATCCTTGTGGCTTGAAGTGTAATAGATTGGTTTTCCTGTCGATCTCCGTGCTTGGGTAATTTTTCTCTTCTCCTGGGAAATTTTGATCTTGTGCCTTGGTTAAAAAAGATAATTTGTTATACCGCTACCCCTTAGTTTCTCTTACTCTTTGTGCCTGAGTGGTTGCCTAACATTTTTCCTTGGTAGAACTGTAAAAATGTGTTGCCCTGTGTCATTTATGTGGTTATTACTCCATCGAAGAGTATGTGAAGGCCTGCGTTTTCTTTTTAACTTTTTATTTTAAGTTACCCTTGGATTGATGCACCCGAACCCTTTGCAGCGCCCAACCATGAACTACCTGGTGCTTCTATTCCGAATGGCCCTCCTTTAATCAACTACCTTTTCCTTTTCGCCAAGCCATCGAATGGTGTCTCTGCTATTGATTATTTCTCTGCGTTTTATTTCTCTTGGTGTATTTACTTTCTGTCCGGGGCATTATATTTCCTGTTGGTGTAGTTACTTTCTGCCAGGGGCGTTATTAATTTCTGTTGGTGTATTTACTTCACCGTGGGCGTTTTTACTATTTTGTGGGAATTTGTGCTTTTGTTGTGGGTGTATGTACCTTACTTTCGGCATTGATTAACACAGTGGGTGTTTTTCTCATTGCCGTGGAGTATCTGCATCCATGTGTGTGTTTCTACAGTGCTGAATCTTTTTCTGGAAATGTTTTTTTTTTAAATTTAAAACTACTGGGTCATAACTTGCACGAGATATCATTTCCATGCTGCCTTTCTTCTCTCACTATTCCATTCTTGAAATCAATAGGCGCCTACAGCTGGATTCGTACTAGATTTCTCACAGTGGGCCTCTAATAAGGAACGACGATCTTGTCTGATCTCCTTTTTTTTTTTTATCCAACAATGGGTCTCTCCAATTGTCTAGTTTAATAATTCCTTCATCTAAATCAGGGCATTGCAATTTAGGTCTTTTAAATTTCATAAATGATATGTAGAGTAATCCTCTTGCGCACTACCAGGTAAACATTGGGCAATAAGATGTTTCCAAGTTTTAGACTTTAAATTGTTTGAATAATCCCATTTGGATGTCATTAAGGTCGTTATTAGAGTTAGAACTGGTTGGCCATCCTTTAAACTAGCTCAATCCCTTATTCACGAACCTGCCTCGTCATCCTTACCAGCGTTGACCGTGTGTTCCATTCAGATCGTATTATGTTTGCATTCCTGGCAGTTAGAACCCTAAATTCCAGATTTAGTGTAAAGGCTATGTCTGTGACTTATAGTTTTTATTGTTGACAGTAAACCCCAAACAATAATTTATAGTTTTTAAAATGGCTTTATGCTCGAATTAAAATTTCAAGTTTTCTCAAGTGAATTTATTACAAGTTAATTTGTATGGATTTATCTATATTTTGGTTAAAATTGTTGAATATGAAAAATTGTTAGAATTCACTACAAGTTAATTTGTATGGGTTTATCTATATTTTGATATTATTTTGGTTAAAATTGTTGAATATGAAAAATTGTTAATTAAAGATTGGTTGGTCGATAAAGTAGGGATTTTTTTTTATTGGGCTATGAATTTGTTAATAGGCTATTTGTTAACTTGTTAATAGGCTAGATTGCTAATTGTTAATGTTAGGGAACCATTCATTAACGATGRTTAATTGTTAATTTATATTGYTGATTTGTTAATGTTAATGGGAACGATTCATTTACACTTGCTTTTTGTAATAAGCTAATTGTTAATAGGCTATGAATTCGATAATAGGATATATTGCTAAATTGTTAATGTTAGGGAACAATTCATTTATGATGGTTAATTGTAAAATTATATTGTTGT
Source organism: Picea engelmannii (assembly GCA_009831015.1). Classification (NCBI taxonomy): domain Eukaryota; kingdom Viridiplantae; phylum Streptophyta; class Pinopsida; order Pinales; family Pinaceae; genus Picea; species Picea engelmannii. The sequence continues at coordinate 58,248 of ML826820.1, forward strand.
TTGTTAATGTTAATGGGAACAATGTTAAGGTTAGTGGGAACAATTCATTTACCTATCGTGGGAACAATTCATTTATATTGTTAAGAAGTTAAATGATTCACTTTTACAAATTGTGTACTATAAATAACCTTGCTAATTGCAATAACGATGGTTGAATTGCTATCTTAATTATTGCAGAACTTGCTTAAACAATTGTCGTGTTCCATAATATGATTGCTATTATTGCAAGGTCATGGTAATTTAAATTAAAATGGTGTTGTCGGTTATGGTAACGATATCGTAGATTTAAATGTTGGTGGTTGTGATTAATACCATTATTTATGGGATGCTCACTCCCAATATTGTCAATGTTCATGATAATATTAGTGCAGTGAAATATTTTAATTATATATTTTCATTAGAGTAATATGATTATCCTGTTGGAAGGGGTATTTTGGATGTACGGTTCTTGATGAACTAGACTTAATCATAGCGAGCAATTTGTAATTTATATTTTAAAGTTTAAACCAATTGAAGGTCAGACTTGTTGCACCAATTGTCTTCGCTTGTCAAACGATTAAAAGTACACCTCCGACACATTACCGTAATGAGTAATTTAATGAGTTATTATTGTTTTACTGTCGCCAACTGCCTTAATGTGGATGACCCTATTGACTAAAATCTTGATGGTTAGCTTTTATCTTTGGCTTGTAGGCGTGGTCTTCTTGTGTCGGGCAGGATGTAGACACCTCCATGTTCCTCAGAACAGTCGCCAACCCTGAGACCTTAAGTGGTTAAAATTGATGGGAACCTGGGCTTGAGCATTGATTATGTGTCTCGGAGGTCCTAACCATTGCAGGGTAGGACAAGCGTGTAGTCATTCTTACTTATTATCGTTTGATAGTCGTTAAAAACATGTTGTTACGGTTGTACGTCGTATGTCGTCTTGCTGTGTTCGTCTTGCTTGCATCTTGTTTATAGTCGGGTTACTAGTTTCTACCTGAGTAGTCGGCCAGGAGCCTATCTGACCTTCTCTCTCTCCGGAGTAGAGAACTAAGATTAAACGCCCTGCTTTCCTGTGCAGAAATACTAAGATCTACTACTATGGATCCTTCCCTCTGTGTTGGTACTGTGCGTAACCCAGTATGTTATTAAATGTTTGCATTGTGCACCTTGTGTCTATGGTCATTTATTGCTTGTAGTTACTCATTGGGTGCCTTCAGTCTTCTTATGATGATCATCGTGGTTGCATCTTGTTGGTTGTCGAGTGGTGACGTAGAGTCAAGAGTGTCTGTTACTTCTACACGCGTGCACACACCTTAAACAAAAAAAAATAAAAAAAAATCCACCTGTTATAAGAGTTGTTGTCGTAACGAGGAGGTCGTTACATATGGTATCAGAGCCAAGTTCGACCCGTGTCTTGGGGTTCGCTACGGATTTTGTGGACATGATTAGATTTGATTATACTGTTGGTGATTGAGTTGATTGTGTGTGTGCAGGTAATCATGGTTAGAGGACGTCGTGGAGGTAGATGACGGGGTGCTAGGGGAGGAGGCGTGATGCCTCTAGTAGCATGCACGCCTGAGGGGTCTAACCCCTAGGGAGGTGAGCAGGTTCTTGGATAGGAGAAGATAGTTGTTGGCGATGTTATTGAAATGATGAGATCCTTTCATCGCATGTCCGAGGCTCTTCTCAGCCGACTAGAAAGAGACGAGGCCAGGGTGTCGGCACCCACTGACGTTCCGCTGCGCGCACCTGTCATTACAGGTAACATTCACTGTGAACTCGAGAAGGTAAAATTTCCTTAGTTCTTTGGTGCCCCGAACGGTGCAGCTGCTGAGGAATGGTTGGAGAATATGGCGATGTGCTTCACACTTCATGATTATACCTCCAACATGAAGGTCCGCATAGCGGTCTTTCAACTGAAGGGGAGCGTTCTTCTATGGTGGAAGACGCTCCTGCCGCAGCTGAACATGGTCATTGAAGACGTGTCATGGGAACTGTTCAAGGAATGGTTCTGAGAGAGGTACCTTTTGGAGGAATTCATTGAGAGTTAGCTCAATGAGTTCAATGCATTACGACAGGGATGTCATACGGTGCCTGAGTACGACGCACGTTTCATGGAGCTGCTCCGGTATGCTCCGCACCTTAACACAGAGAAACTCAAGGTCAACTAGCTCGTGTTTGGCCTTAACTACAACCTGCATGCAAAGGATAGGATCTTGATGCCTCAAACCTTGCACGACACTGTCCAAAAGGCCCTCATAGCAGAGGAGGAGCTTATCAGTGGGGGTCAGACCAGGACTCCAGCGAGACCCGTAGGGCAGAGTTCATATGGTACGCCATAGCATAAGACACCAGCGAGACATACACTGAGACATTGTGGCTTCTAGAGGGGATCCACTTTTTCCACACCCCGATGATCGCCGCCTTAGCAGTGGACACCTTATTGAGGACCACAGCACCAACAACAGCGTCACCTGTAGCAGCAGCAGTTTAGGGCTGTTCAGCAGAACAGACCAGGGTTTCAGGCCGATGGGTAGTCATCTTCTACTTTGGGACCAGGACTACTGGGCCGAAGAAGGGGTGTTGGACGTGTGGGGAGCCACACTACCAGTGCGATTGTCCTGTGGAGAGGACCTGGGCGTCCAGATCAGCGGGACCCACTATCGTGGGAGATATGGGAAACACCCATCGGATTCATGCAGCGGTGAATAATTGCTAGGCAGAGCACCAGTCGACTATGCTCAAGACGACAGGTACTGTCACTGACCAGACCCTTAATATTTTGATAGACCTAGGTGCTACTGAGAGTTTCATTTATGGTGCAGCGCTTAAAAGGATAAAGGTAAATGTAGTTGAACAGGATGAGTTTAGCTTCATGGAGAAGGCTTCGGGAGCCAAACAGATGGTGGGAGGAAAGGTTATGGGCTGTTCCCTTAACCTGGGAGAGTTTGTCATGAGGGTCAACTTGTACGTCACAATCTTAGGATCTTATGACGTAGTGATTGGTATGGATTGGTTGGAATCGCATGAGGCGATACTCAACTGTAAGACAAAATGGTTGAGCTTGGTTGATGACGAAGGATAGAGACGTGTGATTGTAGGACAGAACCAGGGAGTTTCCCTGAGGTTCGTCTCTTCCTTACAGTTACGAAAGAGTATGCACAAGGGGTGCATGCTTTATGCAATCCTTGCGCTAAACGAAAAGGGAGTAGCAGAAGGTCTAGAACACCTTTCGATGGTGAAGGATTTTGCGGACGTGTTTCCAGAGGAGTTACCTGGGATGTCGCTGGAAAGGTAATTTGAGTTTACCATAGACCTAAAACTGGGGACCGAACTGATAGCAAGAGCACCTTATCGGATGTCGACCCCAGGGTTGCAAGAGATAAAAATGCAACTGAAGGATTTTTTGGACCTAGGACTGATACGCCCTAGTGTGTCACCGTGGGGTGCACCAGTTATTTTCATACAAAAGAAGGATGGATCGTGGAGGCTTTGCATTGACTACCGTCAACTGAACAAGGCTACGATCAAGAATCAATATCCCTTACCTAGAATTGATGATCTGTTTGATCAAATGAAGCGTGCGACGGTGTTCTCCAAGATCGATTTGCGATCAAAGTATCACCAGTTACGGATCAAGGAGGATGATGTCCCTAAGACCGCCTTTAATATGAGATTTGGACATTATGAGTTTATTGTTTTACCATTTGGACTGATAAACGCCCTAGGGGTATTCATGAGTTTGATGAATGGGGTGTTCCGCGAGTACCTGGACAAGTTCGTGCAAGTATTCATTGACGATATTTTGATCTACTCTCGGATGATGGAGGAGCATGACAAGAACTTGCACTTGGTGATATAGTGTCTGCGAGAGCACAAATTGTATGGGAAGTTGTCCAAATGCTTTTTTTATCAATCGAGGATTCACTACTTAGGGCATGTCATCTTCGATGAAGGTATCGCCATGGATCCAGCCAAGGTTGAGGCTATTATGGAATGGCCTGCATCGATGAATGTCACAAAAGTGCGTAGTTTCATGGGTTTAGTAGGATACTATCGATGGTTTGTCGAGGGATTTTCAAAGATAGCAAATCTGATCACGAAGTTGCAGAAGAAAAACAAGAAGTTTGTTTGGACCGAGAAATGTGTGGAATCATTTCGGAGGCTTAAGGATTTGTTGACCACAACACCGATACTAAAAGTCCCTGACATGGATGTAGACTTCTTGGTATGCACTGACACATCCAAGGAAGGTTTAGGGGGAGTCTTGATGCAAGACAGACGAGAGATTACTTGCATAAAGGGAACAGTGAACCAAGTGGAGGATGCCTTGAGTCGGAGGCCACACATATTTTCGGTGTTACCTCTTTAGACAAATCTACATGAGAAGATTCTCACTTTACAGCGTGATGATGACTGGTACAAAGAACTCAAGTATTTTATCAGACAAAACACAATGATGGTACCAAGATATGAGGGATATTCATTGGATAGCGATGGTTTATTGAGGTTTAGAAGTCGAATTTACGTACCGCCAAATGATGAGTTGAGGAGGTTGATCCTGAGTGAGGCTCATAGAGCAGTTTATATGGCTCACCCAGGAGTCACGAAGATGAGGGCAGACCTTAAACCCTTATTCTTCTGGAAGGGAATGAAGGCTAACATAGTCAAATTTGTGGCTAGATGTCTAGAGTGTCAGTAGGTAAAGGTTGAGCATAGACACCCGTCAAGTTTACTTCAACCACATGCCATTCTGGAATCGAAATGGGAAGTAATTTCGATGGATTTTATTGTTGGATTGCCACTGACGGCAAGGAGACACGACTCAGTTTTTGTAGTAGTAGACACTCTGACGAAGAGTGCTCACTTTATTCCTGTGCGTATGACATATCAGGCACCTGACATAGCGAGATTTTTCATCAATGAGATTGTGAGGCTGCATGGCATGCCTAAGAAGATTATATCCGATCGAGGATCGATTTTTACTGGATGATTTTGGATGAGTTTTCAAGAGGCCTTGGGAACCCAACTCAATTTTAGTACTGCATATCACCCAGAGACTGAAGGATAGACCAAACGAATGAACCAAACCTTGGAAGACATGTTTTGCATGTACATGATGGACGAACAAAAGCATTGGGAGGAGTTCTTGCCTCTAGTAGAGTTCGCTTACAACAACAGTTACCAGAGCACCATTAATATGGCGCCTTTTGAGTTTCTTTATGGGAGATCATGTCGGACGCCCTTGAGTTGGGATAGACTTGAGGATAGGGTCCTGGTGGGACCAGAAGTGATCCAAGAAATGGAAGAGAAAATGAAAACCATAAGACAAAGGATTAAGGAAGTGTAGGATTGACAGAAGAGTTATGTCGATGCACACTGAGTCGACCATAGTTACAAGGTCGGGGATCGAGTCTTCTTGAGGGTTAAACCGCATAAGAGTTCGATTAAGTTTGGAAAGGGAGCTAAAATCTCTCCTAGGTTCGTGGGACCTTTCGAGATCATGGAGAGAAAGGGGCCCGTGGCCTATCGACTAGCCTTGCTTGATTCTTTGAGGTGTATGCACGATGTTTTTCATGTATCTATTCTGAGACATTATATTAGTGATCCTACACACGTGATTGACACGAGTTCCTTGCAGGTATCGGACGAGGGAGTGCTCACGGCTGAGCCGGTCCGCATCTTAGATCATCGCGTTCGACAATTACGATGTCGAACGGTATATCAGGTCAAGGTTCAGTGGGATAGTTATAGTCCGCACTCGGTGACCTGGGAGGACGCATATGATATGCGTCAGCAGTTTCCATTTTTGTTTGATAGATAGACTTATGATACTGTGATACTTTTATTTCGGCATTTATATTGAGAAACTTTGGGATGAAGTTTAGACAAAGAGGGGGTGTATGTAACATCCCACTCCGACGCACTGAGAAAACTTATTATTTGAGGACACTTGCTCGCATGTGATATGGACTTTTGTGATGTTAAAACATTTATACTTGATTATGATGCGTTATGATAGATGACATGATGTTTTACTATTTCATGTAGATAGGTGCTATTAACTCAGTTGTATTGAGTGTGCAGGGTTTTGGACCTTGAGGATGCAGAGGCATCGGTGGAACCCCTTGGACTTCGAATTGAGTCAGGGAGTGTGCTATTTGGGTTGATTTATTTACTGTGATATTTCATTGATTTGATGATTTGATGTTGACATGTTCTGACATGATTTTCAATGATGCAGGTTGACGATAGCTTGCCGACCAGACTCACATATGGAGTAAAGGGGCCACACACGATTTCCAGAGAGGTTGAGGGAGAGGGCTGGACAGCAGCCCTGCCACCGCCTACTAGCACTCCCACCGTGGCTCGAACTGTAGGTTAATGATTACCTAGTTCGAGAGGATCCACGATGTCATGAGGGCAGACTGTGACAATCGGTCACGATGATTCTAAGGGGCGCGCAATAAGGCGGGGGCCTTATTCCTTAGAGCCCTTAGTCTCCCACAAGTTCACTTGGTGGAGTGTTTACTCCAGGGGTTATAGATGTCTACCAATCAGTCTAGTTGGCGAGTGGCACCCTTGGAGCATGTGGTGCCTCCTGAAGGGCATGTCGCACAAAAGAAACACAAGAGGTGAGTGGCAGCCTTGGAGCACATGGTGCATCCTGAAGGGCATGTCACGCAAAGGAAACGAATGAGGCAAGTGGCACCCTTGGAGCACGTGGTGCATACTGAAGGGCACGTCGCATTGATGTGGATGAAGGAAACAAACCTAAATATCCCTAAGACAATAACACCTTAATAAATTCTAAAAACGACTCCCCTAAACAATTGTCGTCCAGTTCAAAATCTAAAGCTAAGTAAAAAAAAAAAAAACTTCTCTAAGATAAAAATTTCGTTTAACCTTAAGGAAAAAGGCCCTAAATCTAACTCTAAAAAGAGCCTAACCCTAATTTTAAATGAGATATCTCCAATGAATATTGACCTAAACATATACCCAAATATCATTATTAATAGCAATTAACCCTAATAACCATTAAAATAATTAAGCAAAACATCATTATGAGATTTTAGGCTAGAGTTCACACCTCATTGTAGTGCAAGGAGAATACAATTTTTAGAACGTACTTGAGCTCTAGTTCTTGGATTTATTAACGTTAAATTCATCCAACTATACAACCAATATATCAATGGATACACGATTTCATAATCTTTTTCAACCAGTTAACTTTTAATGAACTCATAACTTTTATTCAAACTGAAACATAACTTTTCTTAAAAATAAAAATATACATAAATACAGTATTAGTTAACTCAGAGTGAACCAATTGTAATAAAATTATTTAACGAGCAGGAGTATAAAAGTATGAATTTAAAAATAAAATGAAAAGATGCATTAGTGCAATTACCTTTTTGTGTTTTTTTTTTTTTTTAAAAAAAAAAAAGAGAAAATAATTTTGGAGAAACGTGGGGGATGAGTGAAACTTCCAAGACAAAGAATTTTTAGAGGGTTTTCATGAAAAATTAAATGAAATGTGATTTAGGGAAAGGAGGGGGGGTCTCAAACACTATAAAAAAGAAAAGGACGGTTAAGGTTGGGGATCGTTATGCTGCCGAATTGAGACTGGACTGATTGTTTGTGAGGAGTTGGGATTTTCTCAGCTGGGATTAGAGTGGTAGCTCAGACTTGGAGGTGAGCTGGGAAGCTAGACTTAACATCTGGATCTTGTGTGGCCCCTTTGCAGCTCGGGGTGCTAAGGGGGAAGTAGAGTACCCCTAGCATTTGGCTGGGAGGTACTGGTGTAGTCTCTATGGTCGGCAAGCGGGAGCGGCACGGAGCAGGAGCGGCACGGAGCAGGAGCGACACGTAACACACAGTACATTATTTGACGTGGAAAATCAGGCAACGGTATGGGTTCTTGTTCTTGATAGAATATGATGCTTTACGATTTATGTTAGTATTAGAACATGGGTTGTAAATGGATTAATGGTCGTTTTATTTATTTGCTCTGCAAATGTAATAAAAACATGATCCTCAAATGTATTATCCTTGTGGCTTGAAGTGTAATAGATTGGTTTTCCTATCAATCTCCGTGCTTGGGTAATTTTTCTCTTCTCCTGGGAAATTTTGATCTTGCGCCTTGGTTAAAAAAAAAAATTGTTATACCGCTACCCCTTAGTTTCTCTTACTCTATGTGCCTGAATGGTTGCCTAATGTTTTTCCTTGGTAGCACTGTAAAAATGTGTTGCCCTACGTCATTTATGTGGTTATTACTCTGCCAAAGAGTATGTGAAGGCCTGCATTTTCTTTTTAACTTTTTATTTTAAGTTACCCTTAGATTGATGAACCCGAACCCTTTGCAGTGCCCAACCATGAACTACCTGGTGCTTCTATGCCGAATGGCCCTCCTTTAATCAACTACCTTTTCCTCTTCACCCAGCCATCGAATGGTGTCTCTGCTATTGATTATTTCTCTGCGTTTTATTTCTATTGGTGTATTTACTTTCTGCCAGGGTCGTTATATTTCCTTTTGGTGTAGTTACTTTCTGTCGAGGGCGTTATTAATTTCTGTTGGTGTATTTACTTCACCGTGGGCATTTTTACTATTTCGTGTGCATTTATGCATTTTTTGTGGGCGTATGTACCTTACTATGGGCGTTGATTAACACAGTGGGTGTTTTTCTCATTGTCGTGGCGTATCTGCATCCCTGTGTGCCTTTCTACAGTGCCGAATCTTTTTCTGGAAATGGTTTTTTTTTAAATTTAAAACTACTGAGTCATAACTTGCACGAGATATTGTTTCCCTGCTACCTTTCTGCTCTCACGATTCCATTCCTGGAATCAATAGGCACCTACAGCTAGATTCATACCGGATTTCTGACAGTGGGCCTCTAATAAGGAACAACGATCTTGTCTGATCTCCTTTTTATTTTTATCCAGCAATGGGTCTCTCCAATTGTCTAGTTTAATAATTCCTTCATCTAAATCAGGGCACTGCAATTTAGGTCTTTGATATACAGAGTAATCCTCTTGCGCACCGCCAGGTAAACATTGGGCAATAAGTTGTTTCCAAATTTTAGACTTTAAACTGTTTGAATAATCCCATTTGGATTTCATTAAGGTCGTTATTAGAGTTAGAACTGGTTGGCCATCCTTTAAACTAGCTCAATCCCTTATTCACAAACCTGCCTCGTCATCCTTACCATCATTGAGCATGTGTTCCATTTAGATCGTATTCTGTTTGCATTATATGTGTGTGTGTGTGCGTGTGTGTGTGTGAAAAAAACAAACAGAGGTCAATCCGTTTTTGCTGATTACAAACGCCAAATACAAAAACAAAAGACCACATGGATTGTCGAATCCCGAAATGAGAAAGGGTTGTGGGACTAGCACTTTGGGGTTTCGGGGTTTGGGATTTTTGGGATTATGAATACACGATGCACAAGTAAAATGAAATAATAAATGTCGAATTTCAAAATGCGATTAGGGTGTGGGCCCAATGATTTTGGGTTTCGGGGTTTACTAACTCCCGATGCAAAATCACTGCACAATGTCAAAATTCGAATCGTTAAATCATGAAAATGTTTGGGGCCCAACCAATATCGGGTTTCGGTGTTTGGTAATGCTTGATGCATGAACAACATACAATGGTAATTTCCGAATAACGAAATTTGATCAGGTTGTGGGGCCACTTCAGGTTTCGGCGTTTGCAACAACAAAATAACTCCACACAACTTGAACCAATAAAATTTGAAATGCCAAAAAATGAAAACATGAACAGAATTTACAAGCTCAGTAAAAAAACAAAGAGTGAGAAATTCAATTCAAAAATTGTTCCAGATCTTCTTAAGGTTTTCGCAAATTTCTAAATTCGTTACAGACTTTGACTGTCGAAAGGGTAGACCACTCTTTAATTAAAACAAGGGCAACATAAAATCTTCTGATAAGCATCAATTCCCATGATTGTTTTTGCATCTAATAAAGAAAATTGGATTTCCATATTTCCTTAACTTTCTAATGTAGATAGATTACTTCCAGTTTGCGTTTTATTTTCCAATACGTATATATGTGTATAATATATGAGTGCCCAGGTGATCCATAAGGTTCTTGCTATTTCATATTCCTCTTCAATTCTTAAATATAAAAGATGGGACGTCTCTTTTAAGATGCATGATTGTTTGGAATTAGCGATACATTTAAATGTTTCATTTCAGCGCAAATTTACTCAACTCTAATTGCTCAAATTTAGATCTATTTAATACTTCAAGCACAGAAATAAACCCATATCTATGTAGATTGGTGTTCTTCAAGCATTCAGAGTATCCTAGCATTTCAACTTCAAATTAAACCTATCCGATTGCTCAAATTTAGATCTGTTTAATACTTCAGTCAGAAAAATAAACCTAGATCTATACGGATTGGTTTTCTTCAAGCATTCAGAGTATCCTAGCATTTCGACTTCAAATTAAACCTATCCGATTGCTCAAATTTAGATCTGTTTAATACTTCAGTCACATAAATAAACCTATATCTATACAGATTGGTCTTCTTTAAKAAATACAGAGTATCTTAGCATTTCGAYTTCAAATTAAACCTATCCAATTGATCAAATTTAGATCTGTTTAATACTTYAGTCACAGAAATAAACCTATATCTATACAGATTGTTCTTCTTTAAGCAATACARAGTATCCTAGCATTTCAACTTCAAATTAAACCTATCTGATTGCTCAAATTTAGATTTGTTTAATACTTTAGTCACAGAAATAAACCTATATCTATACATATTGGTCTTCCTCAAGCATACAACGTATCCTAGCATTTCGAATTCAAATTAAACCTATCCGATTGCTCAAATTTAGATCTGTTTAATATTTCAGTCACATAAATAAACCTACATCTATACAGATTGGTCTTCTTTAAGAAATATAGAGTATCCTAGCATTTTGAATTCAGATTAAGCCTATCCTGTAGATTGATCTTCTCTCTTAAACTCAAATCGTATTTAAATAAATTTGCCTAGTATGCCAGATTTTCGAGCGGGACCACTCCAGAATTTAGACTGTAATTGTAAATTTAATACCACGATAGATATCATCCATTGAAATAATTATTTCAATTTAGAACAAGTAGGTGCATAATATCTGTTACACATAAAACATCCAAGGAAGGAGTAAGGAAAGATTTACATATATGAACTATCTTGCGGAAAAACAAAGGGAACAACCACGTTCCTCCCAACTGTAGAATAGGGTAGCCAAACTACTTCCTCGATTCACCCCCTAGAATGACCATGAATCCATGAGGGAGAACTTGGAAAAGATTCTCTTCAACAATATCCTATAGCTCTAACAATTTTCCCTTGCCTCACACTGAAGCAGTGTTCATAATAGCAAGTAAATCAAAACTCTCCTTTCCCAACATACTTGGAAGCGTCCTGCCTCATCTCATATGTTATTTATCATTTGCCCAGGTCTTTTCCCTCCCTTGGGGATTTTCACAACTTTCTAAATCCCTGATTTTCAGGGGTTGCCAATGGCCAAATCACTGATTTTCCACTTGTAATAATCATCCTAGAGGTAGTTCCAACATGTTACCCACTCATGGAGTCATGGTTAGCTAAATTTAACATGATTGTTCCATTTGTCCTCCTGCAATCAATATAAAATATTTTATTTCTATACAAGTGTCATAGTCAAATAGTTAGTTGGGTCAAATAAGGTCTTTGCCCAATAGTCAAAATAATTAATTACAATTACCAAATTCGAAATTCATAATTGCCATAAATGGAAGAAATTTTCCAAGTTTGAATTTACTAAAAATAGAATAAATTTCCAACAATTTTAAATTTCAAAAATATTTTATTTTTTGGGGGATGTCACAAAGTCGACCAAGTCCTTTGTATGCACATGAAACATCCAAAATAAAAAAACACAACAATTCAGAGTAGTGGATTTTGGGCTTAGATTGTGAGAAAACTGATAGGTTTAAATTTTGACGGTCAAGACCCAACAGTCAATCAAGATCAACAACTCTCATGAAATCAGAGTTCCAAAATCACATGAGGTTTTAAATACATATCCATTTGAATTTTTTCTCCGTGAATTCGACGTTCGTGCGTCCGATATTGTCATTTTTTCAATCCTAAAAAGGTCCCGAAGTACTGGAGCCACAAAGTGTCGGAGCCCTGAACTTCCACATCACTTCGAGAGATCATCCTCTGGGAGATATTCATACTCTACATTCAAAATATCTTGAATTCTTTAAGTTTCATAGATCTGAAGTGTCAAAGTAACAAAGTGCCAAAGCCCCTTTCTCATAAGTTCTTTTTGAGTTGACGTGTCATAAGACACATGTTGGTTGATTATAGATGACAGATGACACTCATTTCAGGCACTTTGGTTACACCATCTGCGTTGTTTCATGTGACACATGCACTCTCATTTTTATGACACATAATCAATTGTGACAACATGTTGCCACGTCACTTTGGGATTTGATCACTTAGAGAGATTTTAATTCAAAGAAAACTTAGTTCCCTGGAGCTCTGAACGTCGAATTGCCAAAGTGGCCACCACATCACTTCGCGATATTTTCATGACAAGAGACTTTCATCCAGATAAAACATGATTCCAAAAATTGTTGGAGCTCCTAAGTGTTGGAGTGCCAAAGGGACAGAGCACATGAAGTCCCAAAATATTAAAATCATTAAAGTCTTAGTATCTGGTTAATTAGTAATAACCATTGGTTAATGACTTCACAAGTTCGGTCATTCGGGAGACATGCATACTCTGGATTCAAAATCTCTTCAACATTGAATTTATGAAGTGTCTTATCCTCACTAATTGCATGTTTTAAAGTTTTTAAATGACACCAAATAAAGGGAACGTCGAGCCAGTGTACGACATCATATTACTCGTCTATTAGCATCTCAGATTCAAAGGAACCTAAGGAAGTTCATGGGTATGATGTGAGGATGAGGGGTATAGAAAACAAGAATAACACAACCAATCCATAACAAAGAAAGACAAGAATGAAAGGCCAGTTATGGTCAAGACAAAGAATCTTGATGACAGTCAACATGCACATAAACTAAAGCTGTAGGTCCAATCCTTCCAACACCACAATAGGGAATTGGAGAAACTGTACTCCATATTGCAGAAGAAATATCAAACACTCCAGAAGAGGTACCAAAAGACTTGCTTCTTCCCCCAGGAGATAAGTTGAAGACGAACGATGCCAACACATTAAGTTATCTCCTAGTTAGCCTCAACCAATGCACATGTAGACCTGTACTCGACTCATAATCCATTTCTATAAGTCCTATTTAGTTCATTCAAAGACTCAGTTCGATTCAACATATGTATCTGTTTGGTTTATGATTAGAAACAATTTTAGTTTTAAAAGTTCAGGACTCTTTTAGATTAAGGCATCATAAGTGGTTATTTGTGTGTGATATGAACCACTTATTTTTTATTAAGTCAAGCTTGTAGTATATATTAATATACTCCAACAATGTTTTTATCTAAGTTAAGAAGTTGTTTTACAACTGGTAGTGTAGAGTTAAGCCTCGGTCTCAGATGGACGAGAGCCTCTTCAACTTTGATAAATATGTCATTTTTGTATGTTTTGAGAGTTTTATTTTTCAGAAATGAAGGTCAATACATCAATTGGTTGAACCTATTCTATGCATGGATTAAATCTCTCTACCTCATGAATATACTTTTAATGAATTTTTATTTGTCCAAATATTCATGTGTTTTGTATCTTATCTTGAATGCAGTTTTTGATTTGTGCGAAGTAAATTTCATTTCCTTAATCTATTGTATACCTTATCTTTAATAATATGAAACATGTAAACAAATAATGCTTTGGTGAATATTTTCATTTATTACAACCTGTGGGAGAAATTGTGCTTTTAATACATGTTTAATGTCTTGAAATGATATTTTAAGTATTAACTTCTTGCAACATATTATTCATTGAGTGGTTTGTTGTTTCCCTTTCTTTTTACGTATATTATTTCACTTGTATGTCATTTGTGTGCCACCGGACAAGGAGAACCCTCATCTATATCATTTTTCCAACCCAGCCATGATCTTGTCTTGGTTAAACCATCCCTCTAACTGACCAACGAAATCATAAAACTAATCATTATAAACTTGAGGAGGCCGAGCTCTTCCATTTAGCAGTCAGGTGCAGACTTTTAGAACAACATCTTCCAACGTCGTTTATGGGGAATTGAGTAAATAAATATATTTACCTGGGAGAACAACACTAATCATATCTGATATTTGATGGTGAACAAAGACCAGACACATTCAGACTACATATCATTCACCTAGTAACTACATGGTTAAAGAATCCAGTGGCAACTCCAAAGTCATATTTTTATATGGAAGAAATAATAGCCCAGTGGTATGCATTATTTGAATTCTTTAATATAGTTGGATTTCCAAATTGTGTACCTGATAGAGAAGTGTAGGAACATTTCCTTCCAAGGTTTAGGCGAAACAATTGTGATCGTCCTGCAGAGAATCTTTTGGATTTTCATGAGTGCATGCATAGTCTTGGTATTTTCCATGAAGACGTTCTTATCAATATGTTCAGGTACTCCTTGGAAGGGAAATCTCATGAGTGGTGTAATTCCCTCCCTCTTTATAGTATTGCTTCATTAAGTGATTTTCATGTTGCATTCAATTCCTATTGCAAAGGGATGTATTCAATTGATTTTATTTATGACGAATGCTGTGAGGAATTTGAAAAATTGCATTCTTGTCATATAAATAAAGATAGGGATGTTAGTTGTGAAGAGATAGTTAAGAAGAATGAATATTTTATTGAGCATGTTGATTCTTCTTTTGAAGCTACAAAAATAAATTTACAGCCATCATATTTCTATGATCTCCCTTTTGTTTTAAATTTTGTCAAAGAGTTTTCTATCCAAGAAAATGATCAATAGTTTCAAGGGGATTTATGTTGGATTATTGAGAGGGGGGTGGGGCTGAATTGATAATACAACAATAAAATCCTTTTTCACCATAAAATGCAAGTGTTAGATCAATGTAGCATCATCGTCCAATAGTTGAAAAGTAAATAAACAATGAACAAATGAGAAATCACACACATACATAGTACATAGGTGTTTTACATGGAAAGACAAAGTGGGAAAAAAACATTGAATGCTTTTATTATATGTATTTAAGAATTACATTCATTGGAAGCACCAACATCCTTTGTTTTCCAGCTGCAACTAGAAGGAGGCTCCAACCCCCTAGTTTCTTAGGCTACAACCTAAGGGAAGCTCCAACTCCCCAATTCTTTAGGTACAACCAGAAGGAGGCTACAACCCCTTATGTTCTTTGGCTATAACATGAAGGTGGATAGAACCACATGTCCTTGCCTGGTCCAACTGCCCTGACATATAAGAAGAATGATGAAACAACTGACACACTATCAATATGAGATATATTGCTATAAACATGTACCTATCAACCTACACCAAACAACATGTACCAATAACCTTAACCATGCATAAACCATGCATCAACCTGTACCCTAACCTATAATAAACATGTAGCATAAACAAGTGCATCAACCATGCACCAACCTATACCTCAACCTGTACCATGAATAAGTGCATCAACCATGCACCAAACCTATATGAATAACCTGCCAAAACAACTTGTCCAAACAACCTATAACAACAACCTATCTCATGAATCTTATCAACCAAATCAGATCTACTCAGCAATATCAAACCCCAAGACAACTCTCAATGATGTGCATCAACCAAGAATAACACAACAACTCATAATCATCACTAAGATCAATATGTTCTTTTAATAATATACCAATACAAGATGCTACATCATCCATAAACCATGTGTCAACAATACTACTAAAAAGTGCCTCCAACCACATACCAAGTATGTACCAATAATGTATCAACTACTCATCAAATATGAATCATCAATATGTACCAACATCATCAACTATAAACCTCATGTATGTGCCCACTCATCAACTACTTGTCTCAACCATGTGCCCAACATGTACCTCAACCAAAATCCCTCATCAATTTCATCATCCAAATATGATTTGTAAATCTATAATAGACCTGGTGTATATGATCACATACTTGCAAACCTTCCTTTAACAACAAGAGACTATCATTTTCATCAAAATTTACTTTAGTCTCACATGACAAAATTTGGATCTTGTATGAAGAAGTTATGATGTTTTTACCTGAAACACATGTTTAGACTAGTTTGAGGACTAGCCACAAACCCTATTTTCCACAGAGTGTTAATCAGAAAATACAATGACCCACAAGCTAAAATTTCTACCATAGCTACTTCGATATGTTTCCTCAATGTGCTCACAATTTCATGATTTGAATCATTCTATAAAAAAATTATTGCGATAATGGTGAGATGGCCTGTAAATAACATACCTTAGAAAACATCATCAAAAGAATTTTTCCTCCCTTCATGAATTTATTCCTTCTTTAATTCAATTTCTCTCTGAAATTCAGCTTATATATCCTTTTCTTACCTTAGTCACCTGTTGATATTAAATATTGTCAAGTATTATTAAAATGAGAGAGACTTGCCTCCCTTTTTTTTTAATCTATTTTTAAGGTCACGGCTAAGCCACACCAAATTGGTGTATGAGCCCCCTTTGTTTGTGGGAAAAGGGACCCCATCCACCCAGCGATTTGAATGGTAATGTCTATAGAAGTATACATGATGTAGGAGCATCGCCAACATCAAGAGAGCATGGGACAACGCCAACACATTTTGGCACATGATAAATTGTTTGAAATGTTTTGATGTTTGATATGCCAAACATAAATGTAACAATTAAGAAAGGGCGTACTTATAGATTGTAATCAAACCTTGAGTGTCCCGCTATCGTCTGAAGGACTAAGAGGAATTTATGATAGTAAATGTAGTAGGTAGCTTTGAATTCTTAGATTAGAGAGTTTTAGGAGCCAGAGGGAAACCGGATATAGACACCCTCACTTGTATCATTGTAACATTATCAAAAAAATCAATCAAGAGAGCATAGAGAAGAAGAAGCAGAGAGATGTGTAGAGTAAAAAATAAACCTTGTACGAAAGATCTAGATTAATACAAAGATCTTTAGTTCAGACTCATGATGTTCAATTGCTTTCTGTGTTTGTACATGCTGATTGATATATGCTTGTTTACTCTATGTTACGCATTTTATTTGATGCGTCAATGTATGGTTTCATATTTAATGTTTGAAATCTTAAGAGAGGGAGAGTAGAGAATGAGTTTCAATTGTTTCTCTGTATGAGCAAGAGTTTTCCTGCAAGGAGTGCAGTGAAATTGTCTGCAAGGTGTTCATTGATAGAAGCTAGAGTTCATTGGATTTGGGTCAAGGGAGGACCGTTGGATTAGATTCTCATCGTAAATTTCACATATTCGGAGGTTCATAGGTTGGAAGGACCTCATCTCAACTACAGAAGCCATGAAGTGCTGAGAGCTGAGGCACGGAGGAAACACATGCTAGAACCACAAAGTGGGCTCGGGAAATAGACAGGCGGACACACGTCACCTATTGGAAGGATTCAATACCTCACGGACTTCTCACGTCTCGGAGATTCATGAGATAAGAGTACGTGAGCTCGACCCTTCGACTCGTGAAGTTGTGAGTAGCAATAACAAGAGGAGAAAAGTCAACATCGCCTCTCAGGGGTTCGTGAAAGGAAGGTGCCAAGGTTGGACACTCAAACTCGTGAAGTGGCAAGTAGCGAGAAGTGCTAGTGCTTAGCCTAGCTAGTGGTCACGTGAGGAAGGCACTGAAAGAGGAAGAGCCATACCCATATCATCATTTCGGGTATCGCGTTATTTAAAAGGAGGAGTCGGGAGCCTCGACTCACGAAATCGTGAGATTGAGAGTTGTAGAAAGGACATTGGGTTAGGCCCTTGGTCATAGTGTTGTGGTCACTTGGGGAGAAAGGATCTCATGTCTAGTGTTGTTTTCACAGGGGAGCTTCCCAAAGGACCTGTGGATCGATTTGAAAGTAGATTCCAGCAGGGAATCCAAAAGAGTCGATCCGGCTCGAAGAGGTTAAAGAACGATCCTGTGAGTGGATCTTGGCCTGGGGCCGATAGGACTACATCAAGTGGTATCAGAGCTTGAATTTGTTTGTATACTTCAGATAGGGGAAGTGAAAAAGAAATCTCAGCTATGCCGCTGAGAAGAAGATATAGACAAACACCTGATCCGCCAGAGGAAAGGGAAATGCCAAGAGGAAGGGGTAGGCAGGTGCCAAATCTAGCCATGGAAAGAGACATGCGTGACATACGCGCTAGAATCAAGGACATGGAGACAACACAGAGGCACATAGATGGTTTTGGAGATGTCAGTGATTTCGAAAGTGAAAATGAAGCTGGACATGAAAGAGAAGAAGTTACAACAGAAGATGCAGCAAATGAACTACTGATTAGGGTTGTTGCAAGAATGGGTGCTAGGGAAAAAATGGACATTTCGGTATATGAAGGAAACCTAGATGTTGAAGAGATTCTAGACTAGATTAGAGCTCTGGACAGATATTTTGACTATGAATATGTCGAGGAAGACAAAAGGTCAAACATGCTGTCACAAGATTGAAACGACATGGAACATTGCGGTAGGATGAGCTACAAGCTGATAGGCGTTGCAAAGGCAAGCAAAAGATCAAGAGTTGGGATAGGATGATCGCAAATATTAAGGGGAAATTCATTCGCAGGGATTACTAAATTTCTCTATTTTGGAGAATGCAAAATTTGAGACAGAAGCTGATGACAGTGAAGGAATACACTGAAGAATTCTACAGGCTCAACATCAGAGTAGGTCATCGCGAAAGTGATGATGAAAAAGTTGTTAGGTATATGAATGGTCTAAGATACAACATTTAGGATGAGATGAGCATGATGACCATCCAAATGGTGGAATATGATTATCATATGGCTCTAAAGGCTGAAGAGAAGTTGAGCCGAAAAAAAATTCAAAGAGGTTGAGGCAGAAGTCAGCCTAGAGGCAAAGCAGTTGCCCAGGATAGAAATCAGAAACCTAAGGAAGATTGGAAGAAACCTCAGACTCAGACTGAGAGAGGTGGAACCTCATAGAGAGGGTAGCATACCGAATAGAGAGGTCAGTATGCTGATGGAAACATTTTTCCTCGTACCAAAGGTAGAGGAAGAGGAAGAGGTGGAGTGGTGAAATGCTTCACATGCAAAAAGGTCGAACATAAATCTTATGAGTGTCCAGACAAAAAGAAAGAAGGTGGTGAAACTTACATTTCCGAAGAATAGAGGTGGAATGTTGAGGCAGGGGATGCTAAAGGCAGAAGATCACTGATGATGTGAAAAGTTCTCTTAGCACCAGAGAAGGAGGTGGAGAGTTCGGTCCAAAGGAACAGACTTTTTCGGACTACTTGCAAGACCAAAGATTGGGCGTGCAAAGTCATCATGGATAGTGGTAGCGTAGATAATCTTGTTTCTACAGAGATGGTAGAAAAGATGGAGTTGGAGATGATTGAACATCCAAGCCCATATAGAGTTTCATGACTAAAAAAGGACATCAGGTAAATGTCATTAAACAATGTTTAGTTGAGTTTAAAATAGGAGGGTGTAAAGATGAAATACTTTGTGATGTTATTCCCATGTATTTTTGTCATCTATTGTTGGGTAGACCATGACAATATGAAAAAAATGTGATTCATGATGGGAGGAAGAACACATACACCCTAGAGAAGAATGGGAGAACTCACATGTTGCTTCCAATCAAAGAAAAGGAAGTAAATCCTGAAGTAAGCAATGATGTACTTTTCATGAGTGGGAAGGAACTTCTTACAGAGGTTAAGAAGAAGGAGGAACTGTAATTCATTGTGGTCAAGAAGCCTAAAATTGTTTTAACCAGTACAAAAGTGGATGATCTACCAGAGGAAATCCAGGAGTTACTGGAGGAATTTGCTAACATAGCAGTGGATGAACTACCTCGTTCATTGCCACTGATCAGAAGTGTGAGTCATGATATTGATCTCATACCTGGAGCTAGTTTACCAAATAAAGAAGTGTACAGATTGACACCATAGGAGAATGAAGAATTCAAAAGACAAGTCTAGGATTTAATGGACAAAGGGTTGGTTAGAGAAATCTTGAGTCTGTGTGTTGTTCCTACAGTGCTCAGTCTGAAGAAAGACGAAGGCTAGAGGATGTGCACTAACTCGAGAGTAATCAACAAGATAACCATTAGGTACATATTTCCATTTCCAAGAATGGATTGCTTGAGTGGAGCCAATTTTTTTTCGAAGATTGATTTGAAAAGTGGATATCACCAGATTCGTATGAGAGAAGGTGATTAATGGAAGACAACCTTCAAGACTAATGAAGGGTTGTATGAATGGCTTTTTATGCCATTTGTCTTAATGAACACACCAAGTACTTTGATGATGTTGATGAATGAAGTCCTGAAGGATTTCGTCAGAAAATTTTTCATTGTGTATCTGGATGACATATTGATTTTCAGTAAAATAGAGGCACATCATCTGAAACTTTTAGTTGCAGTGATGCAGAAGCTACAACAAGAGAAGCTACTGATAAATATGAATAAATCATCATTCATGAAGACAAAGCTCATTTATTTGGTGTTTGTTATTTCTGCAGATAAATTGAGGATGGATCGAGATAAGGTGGAGGTAATTAAGAATTGGCCATTGCCAAAGAGTATATTTGAGGTGAGAAGTTTTCATGGATTGGCTAGTTTCTACCAGAAGTTCATCAGGAATTTCAATGGAATTAGTGCAACAATGATGGAAACAGTGAAGAGAAAACATAAATATTTTCACTGGATAGAAGAGGCTGAGAAAAGTTTTAATTTGTTGAAGAAGAAAATCACAGAACAACCAATTTTGGTGTTGCCAGATTTTAAAAAAACATTTCAAGTAAAGTGTGATGCAAGCGGATTTCCAACAGGGGCAGTCTTGATCCAAGAAGATAGGCCGATATCATACTTCAGCGAGAAGTTGAATGAAGTGAAAGTGAAATAATCCACGTATGACAAGGAGTTCTATGTTATTATTCAGGCATTGAAGAAATGGAAGCATTACTTAATCCCTAAGGAGTTTGTCTTATACAATGACAATAATGCTTTGCAATTTGTGACTCAACAGGAGAAGTGGAATCAAGGACATGTTAAATGGGTTGAAGGAAAGAGGAAGAATGTAGGATTTTATCAACCGTTACCCATACCTGAGAGGTCATTGGATGCAGTCAACATGGAATTCATATTAGGGCTGCCGAGAACACAAAGAGGCTTTGACTCGATCTTTGTGGTGGTGGATAGATTTTCTAAAATGACACATTTTATACCATGTCAGAAAACTAGTGACACAACTCACACTGCAAATCTATTTTTCAAAGAGGTCATTCGACTTCATGGCTTACCAAGGAGCATAGATTCAGATTAAGACACCAAGTTCATGGGACACTTCTGGAGGACCTTATGGAAAAAGATGGGAACAAACTTGTCATTCAATTCATCTTATCATCCTCAAATGGATGGACAGATAGAAGTTGTGAACAAAAGTTTGGGAGACTTGTTGGGGAGCTTGGTAACAGAACACCACAGTCAGTGGGACAATATTCTGCCATAGGCGGAATTTTCTTATAATGATTCAATCAATAGAAGCACAGGGCAGAGTCCATTTCAAATTGTTTATGGGACACATACAAGAGGAATTTATGAACTAAGGGATTTAGAACGAGATGAGATAAGAAGTGCTAGTGCATAATATTTTACCGAAGAAATGAAGGAACTTCATAGCCAGGTGAAGGAGAGATTGAAAAAATCGAGCCAGGAGTATAAGCGTAGAGAAGATCAACACAGGAGACAACTTCAATTTGAGGTTGGTGATTTGATTCTGGCACATCTGAGAAAGGAAAGATTCCCAAAGGGGACATATAACAAACTTAAGATGAAGAAGATCAGACCATGTAAGGTCTTGAAGAAATTTGGGGCAAATGCTTATGAGATTGAATTACCTGATGGGATCGGAATTTCTTTGATATTCAACATCTCAGATTTGTACCCTTACAAATTTGAGGAAGCAGGAACAAGTGACGAACAACCAGAGGTTCAGTGGACTAAACAGATGCCAGTTTGTAACAAACTCCTCGTTACGATGACCTAACTCTAGTATCTAGTGCAAATTTTTATTTTTTTTTAAAGTGTGTGCGCGCATGTACAAGGGATCATACACACTTGACTCTACGTCGCCACCCGAAAATCGAGAAGACACAACCACGATGAACACAACTAGAATGACTAAGGCACACAACAGGTAATTGCAAGCAATAAACGACCATAGACATAAGACGTACAATAAGTAACTACAACATTTAACGACATACTGGGTTATGCACGGTACGAACACAAAAGGAAGAATCCATAGTAGTAGATTTTACTATTTCTGCACAGGAAAGCATGACATTTAATCTTAGTTCTTTGCTCTGGAGAGGGAGAGGGTCAGATAGGCTCCTGGCCGTCTGCTCAGGAAGAAACTAGTAATATGCGTCAGGTGTGTCGTAAGAGTGGAAACCCTGCCTTTAAAGGGCCCGAGACTGTTGATACGGCATAGGATTCTTTACACAGAACATAATCACACACACACCGACTTATGTACTAAGGCTACATGGATGTGTCCACAACCCACCCGACACAAGCGGATCATGCCTACCAGCCAAAGATAAACCCTCCCATCAAGATTTCAGTCAACAAGGTCATCCACCTTAAGGTAGTTGACGACCGTAACACAATAATAACTCATTAAATTACTCATTACGGTAATGCATGGGAGGTGTACTTTTAATAAAAGAACAAGCGAACACCAAAGGTGCATCAAGTTTGACCTTCAATTGGTTTAAAATTTAAAATATAGATTACAAATGCTCGCTATGATCAAGTCTAGTTTATCAAGGTCAACATCCTAACTGCCATGACTTACAATCACTTCTGGCAACCTTTACATCATATTTTATTCCGGTAACTAATTTATTTAACAATTTAACTGTAAGAACGATTATACCTTTATCAGCAAACCCTTGTTTGCCTTAATAATCTTCCTTACACATCCAATATGTCTAATTGTCTAAAATATGAAGGAACCTTCTAAATTAGCCATATGACATTTTATGGTACCATTATAAACTGCAGTGCCATCATAGTACTATCTACATCAATTGGTCTTACCATACTATTATTGTTATCACTGATCTATTTTATAATCAATAACCAACAATTATGGCCATATATATATAACAATATTCCAAGTACCATATTTTGTACCTCTTAACAATAATTACACAATTCCTTATCCCCTAGTGATAATAATAATAAATTATTATAATTTGTAAAAGTACTTTATTGCCCTAATATAGCAATCCTTAAAAACTTTAACCACTACCTAACATATGAGGATGTCTACCAAGGGTTCTATAAAATTCAATCCTCCATCCATTATGCAATAATAAGGTCTTATACTATGATAGCGCCAACACAGTATTGGTTCACCACAAGCATAATGGTAATGCTAAACTACAAGATATTATTATTTAAATGAAATGAAGAAAAGGGGCAGTACTAAATAATGGAACTAAAGTACCCTTTTGGTGCAAGAACATTTTATTAGCCACTCATCCATAGTAACCTTGAAATTTATGCATTACCCTAAACCTCAGCATTAATATTGATATTTCATTACTTTAACAGTTCCATGAGGCAATAATAACGTTGAAACTAAACATTACCACGACATTGGTGTTAACATTGAGCAAGGCATCACATTAACATTTTCATGAAGCAATAAAATCCTGGGAATAAGCGACCTGACCACTAAGACGCTAAATTAAAAACTTTGGCAACAGGAAACTCATGGATAAGAGTGCAGGCTGGTAGTCGAGACCATCTTGAAGGTGCATTGTCAGAGAATTCGAGATCAAGGAAAAACTGGTCCCACGGTTGCAGAGAGAATGAGGGAAAGACGCTTGGCCTCATGACAATTACGCAGAATCCCCAGATCACAATACACAATCACCTCTACTGGCAACGAGAATAATAAAAACGGAAATAAAAACGCGTGCCAGACAGGGGAACGTTGTCCTGAGTAGCAACATGCTCGGTAACTATGCCACGGTTAAGAGCAATAGAGATCTGATACAAGATATGGCAAGGCCGAGGTTTAACTTTGTCCAGGGTTTCAGCAACGTAGAAGGGTGTAAGGGAAACTCCGTCCCGACAGCAATGCGCACAGGTGTATCTAGCTTCTGTCATGGCAGCGAACGCGCAGGTGTAAGGAACGAGCAGGGCAAAGGCAACACTAAGGTGCACGCATGGGTATTCCTCCCCAAACGTGCAGGCAACCCAGCTCTTACATGCAGGGTTAAGGGAGAAAAATGAGGGGGGTAACGTCTGCCAAAACGCCGAGGATTCACCACCACATGCAGAGGTTTAACAAACGCAGAGGTATAAAAAAGTGACAAGGCACATTTTTAGGCGAGGCGAAAAGCATACTGAGGTAAAGGTAAGAATAAAGTGTAGAGATAATAAATGAAGAACACATCAATTAAGTGGTCGTGAAATCGCGTGCTTACCCTCCACCCAAAACGTCAGGGGCTCACCATTCAAACGCAGAGGTAAATAACAGGAAACAGAAAGAACGTAGTGAAATTACACCCAACGCAGAGAATGTTCACTATTAAAAACACAGAAATTTAAATTAGAATAACATAGAGACTATCACTGTAAAAACGCAGGGAAGGGCAGAACAAAATCACCACTTTTTCTTTTATCTATTTAAAACATAGGCAAACAAAACTTTGTTTACAGAGGCATTAAACATTAGTAACCAATTCATTATGTGGGGTTCTCAACCACTATTAGTTGCAATTTATTTACCCCTCCAAAACCCTAGATATAAAACTGTATATGATTTCCCCCCCACAATACTTATCACAAGAGAACTTTTAGATAAAAAAAAACAGTTGCAGCAGCTACGCTTATAGTTGCCGAGTAGAAAAACATGACAGCCATTAAATCTAATCACCACCAATATTTGTCTTCAGCATATATCATGGTGCATCCTATTCTACCAATTAAAAACAAAACCATATTGTTGCCTTAACT
The DNA here is from genome assembly GCA_009831015.1 of Picea engelmannii. Taxonomy (NCBI): domain Eukaryota; kingdom Viridiplantae; phylum Streptophyta; class Pinopsida; order Pinales; family Pinaceae; genus Picea; species Picea engelmannii. Next base: position 83,432 of record ML826820.1, read on the forward strand.
CCTGCCTCGACGATGACCACGCACTGTGCCACTCCTGCTCCGTGCCGCTCTCGCTCGCTGACCGTAGAGACTACACCGGTACCTCCCAGCCAATCACTAGGGGTACTCTGCTTCCCCCTTAGCCCCCTGAGCCACAAAGGGTCCACACACAGTCCAGATAGTATACCTAGCTTCCCATATCACCTCCACGGTTGAGCTACCACTCTAATCCCGCTGAGAAAATCCCAACTCCTCACAAACAATCAATCCAGTTTCCCATTTCGGCAGGATAACAATACCTCATAGCTCCCCCCTTTCCTTCCTCATGTATCTTTCTTTTATAGATTTTTTTGAGACCTTCCCCTTGCCCTAATTCATATTTAACTCAAGTTTTAATGAAAACCCTTATTACTTAATTTCCCCTTTTTCATTAATCCCTTCTCTTTTTTTTCTTTTTTTTTTTTAAACCAAAATAAAGGTTGATGCGCTAATTAATACTTTCATTTATTTTTAAATTCGTAACCTTTCATTAATGGTAGAGGCGGTAGGGACTAATAAATTAGCGGAAAGAGAATCCATCATTAATTTTCTTTATTCTATATATTAGAGATTATCGAATACAGGCCAATTTGTTTATAATATATATATATATATATATTTCCTATTTACATGCATGTTATTCATCATTTTAATTTATCATTATCCATCATTATAATTTATCATTAATATATATATATATATATATATATATATATAGGATGATGAGAGATTAAAGTGATGACAACATGTATATGGGAAATGTAGATGTATAACATAAAAGAGGAATA